>AWUE01018669.1:0-38419 GCA_001974825.2 Corchorus olitorius | reverse complement strand
GAGGTGGGGAGGAGGCTAGGCGTTTTCTCCATTGTGGTAGGTCGATTATATGGAGGAGGTGTGAGGTTGAAAATCTCATGCCTCTCTCACGTGCACAGATGTTTCTCTTGCTGACAAACTTTATCTCTCTGCCTCCTTCCTGCAAGAAGAGAAAAATGTCTCTCTGCAGGGCAGAGGGCGGCCTCTCCTCTGACTAGGAGACGACTTGGGTTTTGCTATGTATGTCCATGAGGTATTTTTCATCTCATGGTCAGATGGTAAGCAATTTTTCTTATTTGCTTGTTTGCCTCCTTATCAGGCAGCAATATTAAAGGAAACTGCTTCTGATTTGATTCTGTGTGCCACTCAACTGGGTAGCAGCGGCATGCACTAGAAATTTAATAATAATTATTCAAAAAATAATTATTATTTAATTAATAATTAATTAATTTCAGCCCTTGCAATTAATTTACAAGACTTTCCTAATTCAATTTGAATTAGGGTGGTGCAGAAACCTAGTTTCTTTAGGAATTTTGATTAAATCCTAACCACACATCTTGATTATAATTATGATAAGACCAATTTACCCTTAATTGTAAATTGAGGTATAAACACTATCAGATCAAGAAAATCATATTTTCATTGCTAACTCTATGTTGATGCCAATCTGGTCATTCATTATAATAAAATTAATCTTTTGCAGGTGCCCGCAACTAAGAAATTTCTCTTTGAAACATAGTAACATGGCACAAGCAGCTCTTAGTTGTCCTCTTTTGCAGCTGCTTGATATAAGTCAAATAAAAAGAAAACTAATTACAACTAAAAATTATAAGCAAAGTTATAATAAATATAAAAATTAGAAATTCAAGAGAAATTAGAAAAGGAAATAGTTAATATTTTATTGTGCTTCAGAAATTGAAGATTTTCTTAATTTCATGGTTGGCCATTCTATAAAATTGAATATTCATAATAAAATTAGATGAAATAATATAAAATATGTTTCATATATAAAATAAAAAAGAGTTATTCGGTAGAGAAATAAACACCTTGATGAGAAAAACGGAGCTTTGTTATGAGATTGAGTACTATGAGCAAGACAACAATTGTATTTTGTTTCATATAAAAAAAGAGAATATTTGGTTAAGAAAAAGTGAAGTTATATATTGTATCTATATAATATATAAGAAAGGAACACAACATGATTAGTTAGATTAGGTGGGTACACCTAATTACAACATGTTGAGCATGGAGCAAAGAGGATGAGATAAAAGCAAAATGATTTTCATTGAGTAAAGGATGATAGCTGAATGAATTAGTTTAGAATAGACTGTGAGTAAGTCCAAAAAATGGATTGACTACCCTATATATAGGGCCTCATGGGTAGGTTACAATGTTTGTAACCTCCAAAGAATTTAATTCATACAATAGCCAATAATTAAGAAACGGAAAAAATAATTCTAACCACCAAAACGGTAAAACTTATTGATTGTCACTATTCATTGTGGCCATTTACTCCCTTAACTTTATGATATTGATTATGTTTTTGGTGCTTTAATTATTGATTATTATTTTAAATTAATGTTAATAATTTTAAAATATGAGTATAATGCTAAGTATATATAGATTTACTTCATTCTTTTTATGATTTCAATTTAAATTTATTTCATTCTTTTCTTTTTAAACAAAATAAACATTAAAAAAATAAATTTATTGATTGTCACCATTCATTTTGCACATTAACTTCCCAAAGGGAGCCAAAAATACATATAATATATATATATATATATTTAATCCACTACTGGCGAAGTTTAACAAATTGCATATACGATGCTAAAGAGTTGACATGTTTTGACAACTCTACTTATAAGTAATTTCAATTATTAATTTAATTTTCATTTAATTTAAACACGATGGATCACGTGCAACGCACGTGGAAGTGAAGACTAGTAATTAAATAAAATCACATAAAAATTAAAAAAAAAATTGTACCTTTATAGTCATTTTCTTTTCATAGGCTGATCCGAATTAGGCTTAAAAAAATACTTTTCTTTTGGAGTGATATTGTTTTATTACGAATATTTTTTGATTTTTACTTTCATTAATTTTGGATCTATCGAGAACAAGTTAAAAATTTCTCATAAATATTCTGCACCATTTTTTTGCAACTCGAAAACATGAAATTGAAATTCATAAATTACTCATTGTGTTGATACCTAAATTTATAATTAGGGGTAAACTTGTCCTCAAGAATGTTAGAACAAGATGTGTGACTCAAATTTAATCTAATTCTGAGATTAGATCAAAATTGATGCCATCCTTGTCATATTTTAAATTAGGAAAATAATTTTATTTTCCTAATTTCCTATAAATTGGGCCGAAATTAGTAGGTATTATTGGATAATAATAATTATTTTATAATTATTATTATTTTAGTAAATAATGGTCAGAAAGGAATTAAAATCATCTTGTATGATTTCTGATTCTGATTGAGATTTAATTCTTAGATGACCATCCTAATTTTGTAAAGTGTATAACGCCATGTCAAAATTGGACATATGGCATGATATGTGGCGCAGTAAGGCCTAGCCCAAGCCGCCCATGCCTAAAATTTGATCCCTAATGAATTAAATGCAACTTTGTATTTTGTTCAATTAAGGACAAAAGGTGAAATCAATGAAATTGAATGGCCTAGAGAGGTGCGATTCAAACATGGATTTTTCCATTATGATCCTTGACTCTCATAGATCATTCTGACTTAAGATGAAAAGCTTATGCACGCTTTTTCAATTAAGACAGTTTGGGGTGTGAAACCAATTTCACCATGACAGAGAACTCATTTTCGACCAAGATTTTTTCTATGGTCTTAATATAGTAGCAGAACCCTACTGGTAAAATTTGGACTCAATCTGACTTTGTTTGCAGCTTTTTCATATTTTTCAATTAAGGACAGGAGACTTTCCACCCCGGTTTAGTAAAAATTGAATATGATTTTTGTTCTGACCGAATTAATGGCCAAGAATGATCAATTCATGATCAATTTCGTGGCCAAGGAAGTTCTGGTCGAATATGAGGTCATTTTGGCTTTTTTTAGCAGCAATCAGAAACAGTGCAGCACAATTAGGACCTGAATTAGACCAGATTGCATCAGATTGAAAGCAGATTTCGTCCAAAATATTTTTGGAAAGATATGGCAGGCCTTGATAATCATTTAAAGGTGATCATTCAAGGTTGATCAAATTTGGAGGTCATCTTGGAAGTTTCCTGAAGATTTTCAGAGAGATCAGATTGAAGAAGCAATTAAAGCAGAACAAATCTGATTGAAGAAACAATTAATAGGCAGACAAAAAGGGGAGGACGGCCTTGGTAGCCAAGCCTAGGCCGCAACCTATATAAAGGGTCTCCCTCCTTCGTTTTAAACATACTCCTGCAGCCTCAAATTTGCTCCGCGCAAAAACTAAGCTCCACGCTTGCCATACGCCACTTTCTGCAGCATCCCTGCAAAATTCATCTTTTTTTCAACACAAATCAGCCTCGTTTTCTCAATATTTTTCTACTTCAATTCCGTCTCAGGACGCTAAATCAACTCTCCGCGAGTTTTTCTTCTTTTTCAATTTCGTCTCAAGACGTTAAACATTTTCTTTTCAGTTTTTCTTATGAATAACAACCAACTTGTTATTTTCAATCAATTTTCAAAACAAGAAATCTTTTCAAACATTTACTTTTTTACAGTCAATTTGGGATCAATGATTTTAATGCTCCGGTGTGACTTTGATCTAGTTCCTGCAATTCACTCGCTCTGATTTATTTTGTGCCACGCGCACCACCAAAATGCTTTTTCTGCTTCTTTGTCATTTTCAGCAAAATGACAGGACGCGCGCTGCTATTAAGTTTTTCGCAAAACTCTATCCAAAGAGATTTTTGGCGCAACATCTTTTTTTGGCACGCCCGGTGGGACTCAAAATAATTGACTTCTCACTCTGCGTAATGTCAAAAGATTTCTTGCCCTATCTTCTTTGAAAATTTTTATTTTTTTGTCGCAGATGTAGTGTCCGCCTAGCCAGGCTCGCACCAAACCTTTTTCTTCTCTCCAAAACGACGCCCTCCCTAACCTGGACCACGCCAAATTCCTCTTTTCTGACGTCTAAGGTGTCCACCGAGACGGTCCACACCGACAACTACCTTTAACGACCTGAAGCCGGACACAACAACTTGTCTTCCCGCTTCCATCGTTTTAAAGGTTTTCTTTTTACTTTTACCTTTGTTCTCTCTTTTGGAAGGTCTTTCTGCAAGATCATGCCTCCAAAAAACAATGATGGAAAACGACCTCAGGAGTCACCGAGTCAAATCAAAGACTCTAGAGCCGACCCATCTAAGAGAGCAGAGTCACCTGACCCTGATATCTCTGTTTGGCGGACTCTGGAAGCTATTGTGACGACTCTCAACAAGATCGACGCATCTCAGGATCGACTTGTCTAAACTTTGGATCAGCAAAGATCTGAATCACAGGACAGCATCCAAAATCTTATTAATAGGATGGAGGTTGGACTCGGGGGGCAAAATCAACGACTTGGTGCCCTACCTGCGCCACCACCACCTCAAAACGTTGCAAACAACGTTGTGCAGGATGCAAATAATCAGCAAGTGCCACCTATCAGGCAAGGTATGAAGCAACAAGCCTTGGACGGGGAGAACGTCCCTGCACCTCTCCCTGATCCTGCTTTGAATCTTCCTGAGATGGTCGCTGACAATATTGAGGAGGCTAACAATGCTAAACCTCGCGTCGCTGCTTATGTCCCTCCACATGTCAATGGGAATGGCAATGACAACAGGAACAACAATTTACACCATCCTCAACAACGACCACCTCAACTTGGAGGACCCATACCCAATGCCCAAATAGAGGCACAGGGACAAGTCAACCAGAATCATATCAGAGAGATAATCGAAGATATGATTGGTCTTGCTTTCAAGAGGGTTGGTCGACCATCATTCCATAAACCATACCCGAGGAGTACGATAGAATTCATCCACTCCCTCGAGGTTATAAGGTTCCTGATTTCACGAGTTTCTCAGGAACATCAAGTGAACAGTCCACCTTAGAGCATATTGCTCATTTTACAGTTCAATGTGGAGAAGCTAATTTCGACTACCACAAACTGCGGCTTTTCCCAAATTTTATCACTGGGGCAGCTTTTACGTGGTATATTAATTTACCACCTAACTCAGTGTGGACTTGGGAAGAAATGGAAAGAATGTTTCATACACAGTTCTATAGAACTGAACCTGAAATATCCATGGCCGATCTATCACGTCTATACCAGAGAAAAGGATAGCGGGCTGAAGATTACTTGGCACGATTCAAAAAAATTAAGAAATCAATGTCGTACTCCACTTCCTGAGGAAGAGTTCGTGAGACTAGATCATAATGGGTTAGAGATGGAACTCAGAAATAAGTTTGAAGGAGTAGACTTCAGAGATTTCTTTGAAATCTCAACCAAGGTGGGTAGATATGAAGCTTTGCTACGCGAAGATCATGAACGACGAAGTTCATCTTATGGCACTTATTATCAAGAGCCAAATTTTGAACTCGGTGTAGTGGGAATCAAAGCTGATCGACCCATTGAATGCCCCTCACTTGTCAAAGCTGGAATAGGTCATCCACAAACACAAGAACGTCTTGCTATGATGTATTAACATCAGGCAGACAAAAGGCCTTATGATGGAAGCAGAACTTATTCCTTTGACATATCAAAGACTAATGAAGTTTTTGATTTCTTGTTTAAGTCAGGAATGATTAAACTTCCACCAGGTCATGTTCTTCCGTCACCAGATGACCTCAAAGGCAAGGAATACTGCAAGTATCATGACTCATGGAAATATGCCACCAACAATTGCACTGTATTCAAAAACATAGTGCAAGAAAAGATTGATCGTGGCATCTTCAAGTTTCCTGAACCTCCTAAGAAAGATATGGGAGTCGACAAAGACCCTTTCCCTGCTCCAGTACACATGACGATCGTCAATTTCCCAAAAGATGGTCGAGTAACTAGAGTGGCAAGAGTTGATGAGGTCATGAATGATGAGCCAACAAGCAAGAACAAGAGGTTAAAATCGGCTACCGCATCTGGTACAGCCGAACCTCAAAAGGCAAACAAGCTCAATCAGTATTCCACTCCAAAAGATCAAGCCAACAAAATTACTGCTAAGACAATGAATGATTGGCATGATCGTTCCAAGGCTCCAAGGTTGGTCATACGACAAAGTAAGACGCCCAGGAGGAAAATCGAATATCCATCATCTGATGATGTCATGGATGATTCCGATCAGCCACCAGAGTTAGAAGCAAGGAAAGGAGTTCGAAGGAGACTTGATTTTTCAACTTCAACTCCGAACAAAGAAAGATCCAGACATCTTCTTGCTTCAAAAGCTTACGACAACCAGGGATATTGGAAGGATGAAATATACTTTCCAACTCCCAAGGAAAGTCAGAAGAAATCTTCTTCAGCACCATCTTCTTCTTTGATACATGAACAACCAACTGGGGGGCAAGTATCAAATTCACAAGATGAATCACCACTTGCAACACACCCCAAAGGGGCTAGAAGTGAAATTCGGCCTTGTTTGGATCAAAGGAAAGTTGAGTACCGTGCTGCAGCCGTCAACAAAGAAATACAACTACACCAAAAGCAGGTTGATCAAACTTCAAGACCTCGAATGGTCAAGTCACCTTCTAAAGTTAAAAATGGAGTGTGGCAGAAGGTTCAACATCCCAAGTTTCTTATTCAAAAAAGAAACAGGAATACTTGGAGAAGGCGTGAGTTAAGAAAGAGAGCTAAAGCTAGGAAAAATGGAGCTGACAAGGAAGAACAAGAGTTGGATTTGGCCAATCAGTATAAAGCGGCTGAATCCACCAAAAGGCAAAAGTAGTTTACCATCACATCAAGGACAACTGTCCATGAATTGGTAAAAAGAGGCTATGAGCCTCACAAGGCTATGATTGCCATTGAATAGGCGAAGCTTAATGAGCGAGAGCTCAAGCTAAACCAAAAGGAAGCACGACTTCAGGATATGAGGCAATCTTTGATTGACATAGTCCATGGCAATGAAGAATATTCCAGCCATGACTTAACATCAAGAGCCCAGATGAATGAAGCAGATGTGCTACTTTATAGACAAATGGCCATGGATGCACTAATCATTGAAGATGAACCTGAAGAGGACATCTTTACTGATGATGAAAAAGGGTCATATTATAGGAATTTTCCTTATAGTGCATTGCAGAAAAAGCTTGAAACATGGACGCCATTTGAAATCACTGACAATTTGCTCAATATTTAAGAGAATCTCCCACATTGGCAGATCGAAATTTTGCTTGAAAATGCAAATTTGATTAAGTCCAAGGAAGAATTCAATAAAAAGCGAATTGCACATATTGATGCTGAGAATACCCTTATGGCAAAGCAGCAATCAATTGACGGCATTGCCCGTGAATTGCTTAAGCGAATTGCCAGGAAGGAAAAACAAGAACGCCAAGCTCATGTTCTTGATGAGGATATGGATATTGATGTTAGTGATCCTAACCAATTTCCATCCAACCAGTCTTCATCTAACCAAGAAATGGGATAAGGCGCAAAACAGGAAAATGATGAGCAATCAGCAAATGAAGAGAAATCCTTGCAAGTTGAGAACTTTGAAGATAAATCTGAGTCAATTGCTTTCGGGCAATTCATGGTTAATCTTCAATGTCATGCTCTCACTTTACCTTGTTCTTTCGCAGCAAAAGATGGCGTAAAAGTGAACGCTCACAATCCACCCCCTACCAGGGATAGCAAAGAAATGATTGAAGTTCCTCAAACAATACACTCGGGGGGCAACAATTATGAAGATGCTAAGGCTATAGTTTTTACTAAGCCTGATGAAACATCTACATATCACATTAAGGCTTACGTTGATGGTATTCTCATAAACAGAGTTCTAGTCGACAATAGGGCAACTGTTAACTTGCTTCCTTTTTCTTCATTGAAAAAGATTGGCAAGCGCAGTGATGACCTGATGCCTTCAGATGTTACTGTCAGTGTCTTCTCTGGTGCTGTCAAGAAGACTAGAGGGATACTCCCTACACAATTAACCGTTGGCTCCAAAACTTCCATTACGATATTTTTCGTAATTGACTCTTCGTCAACTTACAATATTTTGCTAGGAAGGGATTGGATTCATGCCAATTGGTGCGTGCCATCATTCTTCATCAGATGTTGATATTCTGGAATGACACAGAAGTTGAAGTGGTCAAATCTGATAGCAGACCATTCAAAGTAGAATCACATGCAGTTGATACAAGGTTCCATGATGGAACAATTGGACTTGTCAGGTTCATGGGTCAGGATAAGTATGGTCGACCATACCTGTCGAAACGTTCGGGTCCGGGGAACCCTGCCGAAACGACATTGGAAATGGAGTCGCCACTAATCTTTTTTAAAGGTGTGATTAGCCACCTAAAAGCCACTTAAGCTAAGGTCCAAAGCTCGGTAATGGACCCACTAAACCTAAGGTCCGGTCTTTGTAACCTAAATCTAAGTTCGGGAGTCGATTACGCCCGGGGAAGGATCAGCACCCCCGGAGCGCCCGTCAAGTGACGGTACCTCTTAATCTAACTAGAACTAGTAGGTCAAAAAAAAAAGTTGCTTTTAATCCTAATCTTTATTATTAGAAAAAGGTTATAAAAAGAAAATAAAACCATTTTTGAAACCAATGTCGAGAATTTGAAGAATATAATCGAACACCGTCGATCAATTCTGTCTCGATTCTCTTTCACGTTTTGTTCTCTTGTTGAGTCTTCCGCACCAGGAAGAAATTTTGAAAATGCTGTGATAAAATCTTTTTCCATTTTTGATTTTTAAAAAACCTGATCAATTTTATTAATTTCCAAAATCTTCTTTTGGATTGCTTAATTAAAACATTCTTGTTCTGAAGATGCTTACCTTGAAAACTCTTAAATTACCCATTTCTTAATTTTCAAATTTGAATAAGAGAACATGATTAAAAACATTTTTTTGAAAACACTTTTTATTACATCTTTTAATTTTCTGATTTTTCCATTTTTTTCTTTTTATTTTAGGCCTAAATATTACTTAATGCATGTATGAAATGATGAATGCAAAGTCCAGTTGATTAGTTCATTGATAAAGAGAAGTTTACTCGAATTGGCCCTCACGAACCTAGCCCGGCCCTCTGGGGATATTCGTAAAGACCATTCAATCTCGGGACGAAATCTCAAGAGGTCGTGCTCATGCATCTTTACCCGAGATTTGCCCGTCATAGTTAAAACGCCTCTTTATTAATCAAAGCTTATAATGGTGGCATGAAATGCAAACAATTATAATAACCAAAAATAGATATGGCATGCATGTGTTTAACTACTAATTATCAAACTAACTTAAATTAATTACAAGCCCAAATATAATTGAATTAACAAATAAACTAAAAGAAATTAAAAAAGCTAAAGGGCGAATTGGACAAACGGGGAACCTTTCTGCACATAAAGTAAACAATTAGCAAAATTCAGGAATCAAATAGCATAAATTAAGTATCAATAATGTAAATTAGACACCCAATTGCAGAATTCTAGCTTCAATTTCTAAAATCAAGGATTAAATTGCATCAAAAGTAAATAAAATCATAAAACAGGAACCAAATTGCATTCAATCAAGAAATAAATCTGAAATCAGGGACTAGACCGCATAAATCACAAGTAAAATCCTAAATCAGGGATAAAATTGCATCTGATAATAAATGTTACCCTAAATCAGGGACAAAATTGAATCAATTAATAAATATTAACCTAAATCAGTGACAAAATTGAATTAATAAGGGACCATATTGAATTAGCAAATATTACCCTAAATCAGGGACCATATTGAGCACGGAAACAAGATGCAGTCCTTAAGTGAATTAAATAACAACCCATAGGATTAAATTGCATGAAATTAAGGGTATAATTGAAAAGATTTGGAAACCTTACCTGAAACGGGTCGGATCCGCCGGTTTCTGGGTCGGGTTCAAGGGTTGGTATAAACCCCTTCTTCTTCTTCCTCTAAACTTCAAAACTATTTTGAAGCCCTAGCCGCCTCCCTTGGTGGCGCCGGAAATCGCACCTCTGTTGAACCGCCGCGTCAGAGCTTCCTTCAGGCGCCGATGATCATCAAAATGTGTGGAAACCTTCCCCTCGATCCACTGATTTTGGATCTGGCTACCATTCCACGAGATCACACTTGTAGTTCCGTAGATCTAACCTTAACCGAGCTGAGATTCCACCTTCCAATCTCGGAATCTAGCCGTCCATTTGGTCTCGTTTTCGAGTATGTTATTCACCTCGACGTCCTCTTTCAAATACCCCAAACCGATCTCTAATCTGAACTCTCAGTCACAGGAAACCTTAGACTTCAAAGAAAGGTAATCTCCTTTTAAAGTAATTTGCTTCTCTATCTCTTTCTCGAATTTTTTTGATTTTTGAGGCACCGAAAGGAAAGATAAATGAAATGGGGCAATTTTAATGGAAGAGTGTTTGAGATGTGTGTGAGGATTCCAGAGTCAGAGGTTGCGAGAGAGAGAGTAGATGAGTGACTAAGCTGCCTTTTTTCTCTGTGCTTGAAGTGTGTAGTGTGTAGTACTAGAGGAAAATGAGAGAGTCTGTGATGGTTGTAAAAAGAGAGGGGATGGGAAGAGATTATGGATGGGAAGAGATTATGGAGAGAGAGGGAAGATGAGTGACTGGAGAGGGAGCCAAAACTATTGTTAAGAGTGAGAGGGTGTGTTGTGAAGGGTGTGGGCGAATCAGTGTGTGTGAGTAATGTGTCGAGTCTGTAGAGAGCTCAAGAGATTTTTTTTGCTTCTTAAATGAGAGAGAAGAGCCTTTGTATTTGTCGGGAGTGTGTACAGTGAGAGGATAAGAGGGAGCGCCACTGTCTAGAAGGGGTCTCGATTCTTCTCTAACAAATTCCTTTGTCCCTTCTGCAGGTTCCAAGTTTTGAGGGATAAGCCCAAAGGAGAGAATGTTGAGCTAGCTGTAACGGTGAGCAATTTTCTTTTTGCGATGCTCATTTTCCTTTCTCTCTGTATTTTCAATTCGTTGACTTGCTTATTCAATTTTCTTGATGAATTTTTTTGTTTTGTCAGCGCTGATATGGGGTTGAGGTGGATCAACAAAAAGGGGTCCCTTGACCAACGGGACTTTGACATGTCGACAATAGTAAGCCAATTTCTCCTTCCTCTTTAACTTTTGTATTTGAATGGTAACGATGACAACTTTCTGATGGACTTGAGCTATGATTAATTGGTTTCTATGCCACTGTTTTACATTCTGATTCCCTGTTATTAAGTATAGCTGCTTTGCTTGCAACTGCTTATTTTCTTTCAATGTGAAGCTGAAATGGTGTCTTGTTTCTTTTTATTGTAGCCATAAATTTGGGTGAAGATTCTGCTGGCTTATATGTTGGATGTAGTGTGTGCAACTCCCTCTGACTTCCTTGAGATTTTGCTGAACTGTATGCTCTTTAGTGCTACTGTCTTTTAATTGCCTATTATTGCTTGATAAATGAAACTATTCCATGCTTTGTTGATTGTGAAAAGCCCTGTTTGTTGCTGCAAATATTGGTTCAACCTCTTGTGCCTTGTTGCCATTTGATTGCCATCTAGAGAATATTGAAAGCTCTTCTCTTGACTTTGCTCTGTTTCGATGCAAATCCTGTGAGCTTGAGATTGCTATTGATAAGTGCATTGACCATTGTATCATTGCTTTGTTGTCTTGATTTGCTGTTTATTGCCTTTGCTTCTTGCTAAAATTGCATGTTGCTGGAATTGAATGATGGATGACCTTGCTTGCAAACTTGAATGTTCCAGAACCTTGCTGCCTTGTTCAAGTTATTTTCGATCCATGCTTGCTACTTGGGGACAAGGTTTGGGGAGCTTTTCTCCATTTCACCAGTTGAGATCATCACTTATGAAGTTCAAAACTATTTGAAAAGTGGCATGGGCTTCGCCTATTAGTCCATGGAAATCTGCCGCTTAAGAAAAGGAAAAAGGAACTCCCAAGAGAAGATAGTAAAAGAAGGAAAAATTTTTGTAACTTTTTTTGTACTTTTTCCAAATTTTACATTTTGTATTCTGTAATAGCAATGCTATAATAACATTATTTACTTGCAGAATTAGTGCAACCTCTATCTATGTAATGGGGAGAATTTGCCCAATTAAACTAAAATGTAAACCAAGTTTGACTCCCAAAATGATTTCATACAAGATAAACGCCTAAACTGTGAATGCAAACTGTTAATGCCTAATTACTACTATGAATGCTATTAGGCAATGCGAATGCAAATGTAACATAAATAAACTTAAAGTAATATAAAGTTAATGCAAATATATTTTTTGAGTTTTTGAGTCTTGGATACCAAATTAAAAAGACTTACTAATTAACTATATTACTAAAATGCAAAAAATGAAATATCAATTAAGAGAATGACCAAAATGCCCCTATGTGACCCTAATGCCAATTAAGAAATAAATTGATTTAAATAAAGGATATAGGACAAAAATGGGTGTCTACAATACCCTATCATTTCCACCAAGCAAATTCAACCAGAAGCTTTGAAAGAAGCAATGGAAACCTTGGTGTTTTGACGCTATAATTCCTTACAAGCCATCCATCTTCTCCCATTATAGAGGAGATACCATGATTTCACAATCAAGGAAGAAAGAAGCGATTGACAACGCTTTGAAGAAATTGTCGACTCATGCTTTAGAAATGAAGCTACGAGAAATGGAGGATTCTGCCACCCTATTAGCTAATGTGGCTAATCACACCAACATTTTTGATGAGATCACCATGGATGAGCTTGATCGCGCGCCCATGAAGCTAGATGATCTCAAAGCCGAAGTACAAGATCCCTTGCTCGAAATCGATCTTGGTACAGATGGCAAACCAAGGCCAACTTACATTAGTAAGTTATTGGCCGAAGAAGACAAGCCACGCTTTGTTGCCCTATTAAAGGAATACAAAGATTGCTTTGCTTATGATTATGACGAAATGCCTGGTTTAAGTCGAGACTTGGTTGAACATCGCCTCCGAATCATTGAGGGATATCGACCATATCAACTACCTCCCAGGAGAATGGCAAATGATGTCATCCTTCAGGTTAAAGAGGAAGTTGAAAGACGTATTAAGGCTAAATTCATCCGCACCGCAAGGTATGTTGAGTGGATTTCTAACATAGTCCAAGTGGTTAAAAAGAATGGTAAAATTCGAGTATGTGTTAATTTTCGCAACTTGAATTTTGCCACTCCTAAAGTTGATTTTCGCAACTTGAATTCAACTTTATGGATGGACATAGTGGCTACAACCAGATCTACATAGCAGAGGAGGACGTCTCAAAAACAACATTTCGATGCCCTGGAGCCATTGGTACTTTTGAGTGGGTAGTTATGCCTTTCGGAAAAAATGCCGGTGCAACTTATCAGCGGGCAATGAATGCTATTTTCCATGACATGATTGGTAGGTTCATGGAAGTTTATATTGACGATGTAGTGGTTAAGTCACATAATACTCTTGACCACCTCGAACATTTACGACGCTCGTTTGAAAAAATAAGGCAAAATGGATTAAAAATGAACCCATTAAAATGTGCTTTTGGCGTTGGTGCAGGTAATTTCCTTGGGTTTTTTGTCCATCAACGAGGCATCGAGATAGACCAAAACAAGGCAAAGGCTATCTTACAAGCCAGCCGCCCACCAACAAAAAAGGACTCCAACGATTCCTTGGTCAAGTCAACTTCTTACGAAGGTTCATTTCCAACACTGCTGGTAAAACTAAAGCGTTTTCACCACTGTTGAAGTTGAAAGATGGAGAAGGCTTCCAATGGAATCAAGAGCACCAAAAAGCTTTTTGAGGCGATAAAAAACTACTTGATATCGCCACATGTCTTAGTTCCTCCTAAAAAGAACAAACCCTTATACTTGTATATATCAGCCACAACATCCTCCATTGGATGTTTGTTGGCTAAAGAAGTAGAAAAGGGAAAGGAACAAGCAGTGTATTATCTCAGTAGGACTCTTACTGATATAGAAACCAGATACAGTCCTATTGAAATGCTTTGTTTGTCACTTTACTTTGCAGCAATAAAGCTTCGGCACTATATGCTCTACTTTAACGTGTGCATTATTGCCAATACTGATATTGTAAAGTACATGTTGACACGACCATTACTTAAAGGTCGATTGGGGAAGTGGTGTTTAGCACTTTTTGAATTTAGCTTCAAGTATATTCCTCAAAAGGCAGTAAAAGGCCAAGTTGTTGCTGACTTTTTGGTCGAGCACCCTTGTTTAAACTTGGGAGAGGAATTTGAAGATGCTAATGAAGTTATGGAAGTGTTTTTACCACCCTGGATCCTAGAATTTGATGGGCTAAATGCTCAATTCAGGATATAACGTTTGGGCGAAAATGCAATTCAAGATATACCGTTATCATTTGTGTCTATTCAGGATATAACGTTACCAAATTCTGTCAATTTAGGCAAAAAAGCTATTGGCTGTTATGTATGAATAACACGCGCTCTGACAAGCTGACGTGTCAGAGCGCTATTGGTTAACGTGTCTGACAGTGGAATTTTCACATTTTTGTAAATTCAAATAAAAATTGAAAATGTTTTTTTTTATTAAATCAACAGTCTCTTTCTTCTTCTTAAACCAAACAAAAGCAAAAAAATGAGGGTTATATTTTTTTGATTAAACATATACTTTTAGCCAAAAATTATGGTTTTAAAAATTTTTTTTGTCGGAATATTTTTGAAAAATTGGAACCAATTTTGTTTGAAAAATTGGAATTACATTTAAACAAAATCAGAATGCAAAAATTTTACCATCAAAAATTTTTGCCTACAAACAATAACCCCAAGAATCTGAAAAAACATCCTTTCTAAACAAACAAAAACTGATGCAAAAAAAAACAAAAACTAATCAAAAACTTAATACTCCACTTAGCTTAAGCAACAATAACTCTCTATTTGGAGAGATAAAGAGTTTAAGCCAATAAATTAGAAAAAAAAACCTAGAAAATTTCGAAACAAAACCTTAAGTTTTAGATTGCAGGAACTTTACAAGCCTTTTTTATTTATCCTGAGTTGAACCCCTATTCCACACAAACCATCATTACCCAGTGAATTGTTGGAATGAGAATGTAGAGAACAAGCTGAGGTCTGTATTTTGGTTCAAGGATGTTCTTCCATGGGTGATAAACTTTCTTGGAACTCGTCATCAACGTGATGGGTGCCACAAACTTTCTGCAACATTTGTCTTGCTTTTTCGGTGTGGCCTCTCTCAAGAACGGAGTTGGGAGTGTCTGGGAGGACGAATGATCATATTGTCATGGATAAATAAGGATTTTTGTAAGTAATTTGATTGAAAGCTGAAACATAACAGAAGCAGAGTCGGTTCGAAGCAAATACCGTAGATCCACATTCGGCCTGACGGCCTCTACTCCCAAATCCAACAAACCATCCCAAAATCAACCAAAATTAGATCCACATTTATCATATGAGCTCTAAGCCTCTAATTGAGACTTAATTTTACCATCCAAGGCTTGACCCATGCGCTTGACGGCGTGAGCTCCTGGACCGATTTGGTGAGCCTGTCCATGGAATCTCACATCTCCTCGATGCTATCTTTGATGGCTTCCTGGTATCAAAAAAAAATCTTTGATGGCTTCGCATTCCCTCTTCTCGAGTCCCCTTAACTTCTTCATCTTGGCCACGAAGTCCTCGACGGACTGAGCTCCGGCTAGGCTGACAATCAGTGCAATCTAAGCCAACTGGCTTGGGCTCTAGCTCTACTGGATTGAAGGGGCGAATGCCGCTATGGATTGGAAATGAATTGATGGGAATGAGGTGGCGCTGCTTGATGATTTGATGAAATTTGTGGCATAAAAATTGATTTATTTAGATTTATTGATGAAGTTTTTTTTTTTTTGAAGAAAAAGAAATTGATGAAGTTAGAGATTGATAGTTGGGTTGCGTGGTGGGTGGTTAGGTGGCTAGCGATGGGGAGGGTCTGCAACTTTTCAAGGGAGGAAGAAATAAATCAAAAGAAAGAAGAGAAAGAAAAAAAAGAGACCAAGAGAAAAGGGGAAAAAAAAGCAAATAGCGTTTTTTTTAATATTATAAAATAACGAGGAGAACAAAAATATTATAGACTGAGCATTCGACGCGTCTGAGTAACGCGTGTATTTCACGCAAATGGTTTCATTTAAAATTATCCTGAAATAACATAACCCGATAACGTTATATCCTTAATTGACACAAGAGGTAACGTTATATCCTGAATTGGATTTTCGCCAAAACATTATATCCTGAATTGAGCATTTAGCCAATTTGATGGATCAAGTACTGCTCAATCAGCAGGCACAGGAATTGTTATCACATCACCACAAGATGACTGGACCACAATGGCCTTTCACTTAGACTTTGATTGTACTAACAATCAAGCTGAGTATGAAGCGCTCATTATTGGTTTGGAATTACTTAGAGAAATGAAGGCATCCTCAGTTCATATTAAGGGTGATTCATTATTGGTGATAAATCAGCTCACGCAAGAGTATAACTGCAATAGTCCATCATTGTTGCCATATTATGCAATGGCAATACAATTATTGAACAAATTTAACAATGTGAGCATCGAGCACGTACCCAGACATCAAAATGAAGGGGGAAATGTCGTTGCACAACTAGCATCGGGCATTACCTTTCAAAATGATATCTGGAGGAAAGTGGTAAACGTCGAGAGACGTATTTTACCATCCACCTTTAAAAGGGATAACGTGTTCGACGTCTGTAACATTGTACGTAAACATTCCGAATGACGGGAACCTTTTATCGAGTACTTAAAAGATCCAAGTGGGAGGTTTGATCGACGTATTAGGACCTTGGCCACACATTATGTTGTCTTGGCCAATGAACTATACAGAAAAGACCTCGATGGAGCCCTTTTAAGATGCTTGGATAAGGATGAAGCCCGGAAAGTTGTCAAAGACATGCATGAAGGCTTGTGTGGTGCACACCAAGCTGGAAGAAAAATGAGATGGCTTGCACGCCGTCACGGCTTTTATTGGCCGACTATAATGAAGGATTGCATAGAATTCGCTAAGGGATGCCAACAATGTCAGAAATATGGCCCTATTTGGAGGCTCCCTACCGAAGAATTGCATTCCATCATTAAACCATGGCCTTTCAGAGGTTGGGCGATTGATCTAATTGGCAAGATCACCTCACCGGCCAGGGGAGGTGTGTGTTTTATTATTGTTGCAACCGACTACTTTACTAAATGGGTAGAGGCAAAAGCAATGAAAAGCACCATTCACTCAGATGTTAAAAGTTTCATCAAAGAACACATCATTTATCGCTCTAAAATTCCAGAGACAATTACAACTGATTGTGGTACTAACTTTGATGGAAAGATAACAAGTGACTTGCAGAGAAAATTTGGCCTCAAGTTTGTTAAATCAACGCCCTACTATGCGCAAGCTAATGGGCAAGCCGAAGCTTCGAATAAAGTCATGATCAGCATAATTGAAAAAATGCTGAAAGATAAGCCAGGCAAATGGGACAAAGCATTGTCTAAAGCCTTGTGGGCTTATCGGATGTCACAAAGATCATCCACTGGAGTAAGTCCATTTAGTTTAACCTATGGTCATGATGCTATGGTCCCTATGGAACTATTAGCCAAGTCAGCCAGGGTTGCTTTTCAAAATGACTTACAGTGGTATGATTATAACGACGCTATGATGATCAAGCTTGAAGATCTAGAATCAGAAAGGCTTGATGCATTAGATAATCTGCAAGCACAAAAGAGAAAGGCAGAAATTCATTACAATAAAAAAGTTCGCCCAAGAAGCTTTATCGAAGGCGAGCTAGTTTGGAAAGCCATTTTACCTATCGGTGCTCATGTAGATGGAATGGGAAAGTGGTCACGCAAATGGGAAGGACCATTCCGAATCAAGAAAGTGCTAAAAAATGGTGCTTATTGGTTGGAAACAAAAGATAACAAATCGCACCAAAGATTTATCAATAGGCAATATCTTAAGAAGTATTATCCAAACACTTGGGAAGCAAGAAGTGAACCTCAACCTGAATTTAATTCATTACCTGGGGATCCTGATGATTTGTCCATGAGTCAGCTTACGGCCAACAGCTTTACCAACTTGTAGTCAATTATTGAAAACGCTTCGTGGACTTAGCCGCCCCAATTGCATTTTCACGGCTTTTAAAAATAAATAAAATATTTTTATAACGCTCATTAGTAATGAAAATATTGAGTTTATTTTAAGCAAAATCCATCGCTTAAACCATAAAAACATTTTGGAATTTGCAAATTGGCCTCGATAAAAGTCCAGGCCGAAAATCTTAGGTTTTTTGGAACTTTTATTGGTTGTAAATAATTCCTTTTGCAACCAAATTCCAAATATAATTCCTAATTGGTTTAATCTTTATGGTTTTAATTTAATAAGCCATTTGGGTTAATTTTTTGGAATCAAGTACTATTGGTTTGCAAAAATAACCACTTAATTGAAATTGAGTTGGTAATTTAAAATACCACCAATTAAATTAACAATCCAAAATTACTTGAAATCCAAAATTAAAATAAAACATAGGGTTTCGCACTATAATGAATGCCATCCTAAAATAAAAGGCTACTTATAGTTGGCAAAAATACAGGCCACCATAATCAAATTAAAAGTTGTTTATGAATAAGGATAGCTAAAATTAAGGTGTTGAAGGGAAACCCGGGCTTTCAGGGCAATCATAGTCTTCAAAAGAGACTTCATCATCTTCACGTGATTCTCTTAGATTAGTGATCTCGAAGATGTATGGAATTTTGCCTTTCCAGGAGTCAAACATCATATTCAGAGCAGCCAAATGAAGAGATTTGGTTTCTATTTCCTCATTTATCTTATTAACGTCAATCTTGAGGAAAGAATCAGCAAGCTCTTCAATATATTTGCTTTTGGCTACTGCTATTTTCTCCCTGTTGGCAGCAAGGGCAGCAATCTTGGCTTCAATTTCAGCAGATTCAGCTTGGAGTTTGATGAGTTGTTTCTTAAGTAAAAATTCTTGGCAGGAAGAAAGACACAACTCTTCTAACTTTATGATCTCAAGTTCAATAGTACTCCGACAAGTTGAATGTTCAGCTTTGGCCATGCGAAGTTGAGTTAATGATCTAGTAACTTCAGCATATTCAGTAGCAAACGACCTGAATCCACCAGGAAAGCTACGCCAAAATTGGGCAAGGTGGGGCTCAAGCCTTGGAGAAGAGCATATGATGTTGATATCTTCAACAATTGAATTTTCATAATTGAAAGATTCGCATGAGTAAGGAAGGAGTTAATGGCATTAAGCGCCATCTCCAAATCTGAATTAGATGGAACTACATCAAATTCAGGTACTGCTCTTTTCACTGCATAAAAACAAAATAGTCAGAATAATATGCAAACTATATTTGATTATTTTTGTTTTTATCAAAATTAATTATTTTTGGCCATTTTTTTGCATAATAGGCCGAATTAATTAATTATTTCCTAAAAATTCCAAAATTTTTGGCCAAAAGTGCAATTAGGCCAAAACCTATGGAAACCCTAGGGATTAAAAAGCAATTTTGCCGTCCCATGCAATTAGGGTTGGCGGTAAAATTAGGGTTTGGTACTTCATCAAATTTTGATCATAATTTCATGCAATTAACTATATGATTTCATGAATTGATCTAATTTGGTACAATGTTTTTGGCAAAACTAGGGTTTATGCCGAAAATTGGAGGCAATTTGGACTAACCTAGGCCGAATTGTTTCAAGAAAATTGCATGAGCATGGCAACATGTTCTAAACCCTAAATCTTCATCAACTTGGAATGTTTGCATGGTGAACCTATTCAACCTAGGTTATGCCGCATACATGTTCCAAATTAGCTCAAATTTGAAACAAAATTCAAAAAATAAAGCGTGTACCTTATGGAGATGCCAAATTCGGTATTACCACCTTTGATTTCCATGAAAACTGAGCATGATTTGGAGTATAGGGGCTGCTGGCCAAAGTTGATGAATTTTCTTTTCCTTTAGGCGGCAATTTAGCTACATCGAGTGCAGTTAAACTTTGACTAGAGTTGCTTGATAGTGGTGATTGTTGCTTATCTTTGTCTTGGCCATCAAAATTGTTGTCTTGAGGCACCATCTTAGCTTCAAGGTTGCTGCAAAATTTTGAGATTGGCTAGGGCAATAAGGAGGTCGACGATGATGAGCTCGAGGAAGAGCTCAAAGTCGACCTAGCCTATATATATCAAGCCTAACTCCTTTAATTTAAGGAATTAAGCTTGAGGGGGGCATTGTTTATACCTAAATTTACAATTAGGGGTAAACTTGTCCTCAAGAATGTTAGAACAAGATGTGTGACTCAGATTTAATCTAATTATGAAACTAGATCAAAATTGATGCCATCCTTGTCATATTTTAAATTTGGAAAATAATTTTCCTAATTTCCTATAAATTGGGCCGAAATTAGTAGGTATTATTGGATAATAATAATTATTTTGTAATTATTATTTCAATAAATAATGGGCAGAAAGGAATTAAAATCATCTTGTATGATTTCTGATTCTGATTGAGATTTAGTTCTTAGATGACCATCCTAATTTTGTAAAGTGTATAATGCCATGTCAAAATTGGACATATGGCATGATATGTGGCGCAGTAAGGCCTAGCCCAGGCCGCCCATGCCTAAAATTTGATCCCTAATGAATTAAATGCAACTTTGTATTTTGTTCAATTAAGGACAAAAGGCGAAATCAATGAAATTGAATGGCCTAGAGAGGTTGGATTCAAATAGGGATTTTTCCATTATGATCCTTGACTCTCATAGATCATTCTAACAAAATTCATCTCATTCTGACTTAAGATGAAAAACTTTTGCACGTTTTTCCAATTAAGGACAGTTTGGGGTGTGAAACTAATTTCACCATGACAGGGAGCTCATTTTCGACCAAGATTTTTTCTATGGTCTTAATATGGTAGCCGAACCCTACTGGTGAAATTTGGACTCAATCTGACTTCGTTTGCAACTTTTTCATATTTTTCAATTAAGGACAGGAGACTTTCCACCTCGGTTTAGTCAAAATTGAATCAGATTTCTGTTCTGACCGAATTAATGGCCAAGAATGATCAATTCATGATCAATTTCGTGGCCAAGGAAGTTCTGGTCGAATATGAGGTCATTTTGGCTTTTTTCAGCAGCAATCAGTAAACAGTGCAGCACAATTAGGATCTGAATTAGACCAGATTGCATCAGATTAAAAGCAGATTTCGTCCAAGCCATTTTTGGAAAGATATGGCCGGCCTTGATAATCATTTAAAGGTGGTCATTCAAGGTTGATCAAATTTGGAGGTCATCTTGGAAGTTTCCTGAAGATTTTCAGAGAGATCAGATTGAAGAAGCAATTAAAGCAGAATCAATCAGATTGAAGAAGCAATTAATAGGCAGACAAAATTGGGAGGATGGCCTTGGTAGCCAATCCTAGGCCGCAACCTATATAAAGGGTCTCCCTCCTTCAGTTTTAAACATACTCCTGCAGCCTCAAATTTGCTCCGCGCAAAAACTAAGCTCCACGTTTATTTTCTCTCAAGCCCTGCGCCACTTTCTGCAGCATCCCTGCAAAATTCATCTCTTTTTTCAACACGAGTCAGCCTCGTTTTCTCAATATTTTTCTACTTCAATTCCATCTCAGGACGCTAAATCAACTCTCCGCGAGTTTTTTTTCTTTTCAATTTCATCTCAAGACGTTAAACATTTTCTTTTCAGTTTTTCTTATGAATAACAACCAGCTTGTTATTTTCAATTAATTTTCAAAGCAAGAAATCTTTTAAGACATTTACTTTTTTACAGTCAATTTGGGATCAATGATTTAAATGCTCTGGTGTGACTTTGATCTAGTTCCCGCAATTCACTCGCTCTGATTTATTTTGTGCCACGCACACCACCAAAATGCTTTTTCAGCTTTTTTGTCATTTTCAGCAAAATGACTGACATGCCCCACGCTGCTATTAAGTTTTTCACAAAAATTTTATCCAAAAAGATTTTTGGCGCAACACATTGTTCATCTTAGAATTCAAACTCAAACCCTTTCACAAGTTATCTCAAGTTTGAACTAAATGTCTCCTCGAGATACTAAACATTCTTATGTCCCATGAGAATTAAATAATTTTCTCGCGATAAGCATCAACATGGCCTGAATATACCACTTATGACAAAACATAGAAAAAAAATCTATGAATGGGCATTTCATCTACAATTATTTTTTCAGTGCAATTTATCCAAGCAGTACAAGAAGACATTATGGCCTTAGTATTTTCTTTTTTATGTTTTTTTCCCTGTTTTGAACATGACTGATGTATTGCCAAAAAAAAAAGAACATTACTAATGTCTTTGGTATTTGTTGCTCTAATATATATTTGACTAGTATAAAAAAAATTATGGTCCACCAGCACCAAAATTAAAGTTTGTGTATATTTTTCCAAGTACCAAACCAATAATTTCCTTATAATTTAGATACGAAATGTGTTTAGTATTTTTTTGTCCTATTTTAAAATTATTTCTTTAATAATTGTGGTCGAAAGGTGTAGAGGACAAACTACAATTTGGAAAATATATATCAAAAATAAAATCCAACAGCACAAACATTGCTTTCATGCCGAGTGAGAGTCAAGCTGTTGATAATTATAGCATTGGCACTAATCTTAAAATAATCCAAACCATATCCTTTCACCATGCAAACATTAAAACAACTTGTTCAACTCTATTCTAAGAAGTTGCAAAGCAATAATGTTGTATATATGTGTATGAAAAACGTGCTCCCACTTGAGTGGGTGAGAGGGATAATATCTCGAAATGAGAAAAAGAAATGTTAAAAAAAAAAAAAGGCAGAGGAATCAAGGTAGGGAAAGTTTATTACATTCCTTATTTTATTTCTACTTTCTCATTTTCTCTTCTACCCTTTGTGGCTTAAAATATAGAAATAAATTATGAATTTATTAAATTTCATCAATTATCTTTTATTATTACTATCAAATAAACCTAAATTGATCGGATCCAACTTCAAGAATAGTAGCTCCGAATGGCCTATAAGAGAGAGACCCGTAAGAGGAGGCATGGATACTCTTGGTGTATTTGGAGAGGACCTCTTCGACGGTCAAGTGATAGGAATCCTTTAATGTATGAGAATTTGAAAACTTTCAGTGAGAATATGAGTTGGAGAGGGTCTCTAGAGTTATATACCTTAGTCATGTACCTTATATATAAGGCTTTGGGCCTTGATGAGTTTTTTGAGGTTAGTCTAATTTTATTGTGCTAAACAAAAGCCTGCTTAATTTAACGGTTTGATGGACATTTTGTCTATTAAACTTGTAAAATAAAAAAAAAATTGATGGTTAAACTTGTTATTGAAAATTTATCTCATGAATTCCAATGCTTTTCTGTCACATTTAAATTGATCATAATTTCAATGTATGACATGGACGGGCTTAATGTAGAATTTTCTATTTAGCTTTTGTTTTTCTTTTAAGTTTTACCTAACACTCATTGTTAACTACAAAATTCTCAGGTTTATTCTGTCACCTTTACTAATTTTAATGAAATAATAATTATATTATTTACACAAAAAATTGAATAATCCTATTTTAATTCATCAAATAACATGTCACAAAATTTTATACTTACATTATTTATCTATATATATGAATTAAATTTATCATTTCGGATCAAATTAAGTTAAAATAAAATTTCTTTAGATTTTGATCCTTTAATTTTTTTGTCCATCCTAGTTTAGTTGAACTGGGGGTTCAGATTTTTTCAAATGAGTTTCTGGTTTGATTAGAGTTCAACCATACAAAAAGTATCTAAGTCTAAAAAAAGAATATAAGATGGCATAAACTATAGAAATTTGGCAAATTCTGGATATCTCCAAAATTGTCTGAAAGCAAATAAAAAGAGAAATTAAAAAACAGTATCTTATAAAAAGCTGACGTGGAATGTTAGGTGTGTGTATGTATATATTCTTCTCTCTTTCATGATGGTTTTTGGTACAAGAGCCTTTTCTTCATTCTTCTTCTTCATTTCCACATGTTTTTCTTTTTCTTCTCATTAATCTGATCCTTTTGTTCTATAGAAAAAAAAGGGAAAATATGGGTAGGCTTATTGAAGAGAAGGCTCTTGAACAACATTATTTTCAACATAATTACAGCCTTGAAGAGAAGGTTTCAGAGTTCATGAACAATAATTTTGTTGAATCTGATGCTTGTTTTAAGGAAGAAGAAGAAGAAGAAGCTGATGATGGTTATGGTTCAGATGGTAATGAATCCATTGACCCTTTTTCACGTACCCTTTACTGGGAATCCCAGGAGGCCTTGCTTCAGGTATCTTTTTTCATTCTACTTCAAGTTTCAACCATACATGTTTAATTATGTTCATAATATTTGATTTTCACCTTCTGATTTTGGATTTTGTACTTATGACTTTATAAATGGTTTCATCATAAAGTTTCATGACCTTAGAGACTTTGAGTTTGAAATCATGGAATAATTTTGAAGAAATTTATTGGATATTAGACAATTATTATATATAATATATAACCCATTTTGTGTACCAATATGAGAAGGATATTTCTGCAAACTAGGCTTCAAGGTTCCATTGAAAAAATCTGAAATAGTAGACGAAAGGAGCACCTTTCAATTGAAATGGATGTTGATTTTAATTGATAGGTTTGTCCAAAAGCTAGCTAGGTTCCATTAAATTAAAAACTTGATTTTTCTCTATGAATTGTACTTTAGTTAATTAAAAATATATTGTATGAGGAGAAAAAGAAGAAGAAAACAAACTTAAATTATTTGTGGTGGTGACTGCTGGTTTTCTAAATGAATGTTAGCAATTAAACCACATGTTAGGTTGCAGGGCCTCACAAACATGTATAGCTTTTTTTTTTTTTGGTTTCTCTCTCTCTCTCTCTCTCGCCGTACATGTAGTGCACATGGACATTTAACTCAACTGGTTGGTGCATGTTTCCCGAAAATATGAAATTGTGATATATATATTTACTGGCCAAAACATTGTTCATATCAATTTGATTTTTTGCAATGGATTGGATTATTCACTTTTGGTTATGAAATTGTGGTAAATGTTTCAGGAAATCCTAGAACGTTATGTGTTGATAGGTTCAAAGTTACGACAAGAAATTTGTAGAACAATAGAGAAAGCAAGAAAAGAGACAGACTTTTGCAAGTGCATAAAAAAGCCAAGCATTGATGGTTGCACCAACTGCTTGAGGAAGAGAGTTATCACTTTGCTTTGTAATAGAGGACTTAATGCTACTCTATGTGTCTCCAAGTGGAACCATACCAAAAAATATCCAGCAGGTTTGTATACATTAATATAAATATTTTTTCACATTATAATTCCTTTCCTTTTTACTAATTTGCAATTTGCATGTTGATCTTCCATTTAGATTAATTCACCAAGAAAATCTTTTTTAACTCTGTCAAAATTCCTTTTAGGGACACATGAATACATAGAGGTGATTGCAAGCACCCAAGGGCGAAAGAAGCAAGTATCATTTGTAATAGAATTGGAATTCAGAGACCAATTTGAGATGGCAAAAGCATGTGAGGAGTATAGAAAACTAGTAGAGCAGTTGCCGGAGTTTTACGTGGGAAAAGCCGATTACCTGAACGCCATAGTTGGTGTCATGTGTGACGCAGCCAAGAGGTCGATGGAGGAGAAGAAACTGCATATGGGTCCATGGAGGAAGAGAAGCTTCATGCAAATGAAATGGTCAAATTCTATTCATGAACCACCACCCTCCAACAAGTTCTCTTCGCTCTCATCAAGGCAAGTAGATCAATTCTAGTTTTGCTTAAACTGCCTGGAATCATTTTCAAACGAAAATTGAGCCGTGGAGTGCCTGGAAGGGGCGGCGACAATTTTGTAACTTGAGAAACCATTGATGTGTATCAGTTTTAGGGCAATATAATTGTAAAAGCTTGCAGAAAGTATTGGCAGTGGGGCAAAACTGCCATCTGCATTTGTAAACAGGCATGGATCATCAAAATGATGCTCTTTTAGGTTATTTTGTATGTAAAATATGAAAGCTCTAGCTTGAAAGGAGTCCCTATAAGCTAAAAATAAAGCAATATTTAATGAAATTTTGGTTGCTATGAATCAATGTTTGAGAGAATCCAATTTCTTCCCAAGCACAAGCAAGTTTTGAAGGAACCAACAAACTAAACTTAAAAGCTAAAGGAAATACTTGGCCGAGGGAGCCATGAGAAAAGATCCAGTCCTGCAACAATGAAACCAACACTAAAGTTGAACAAAATCAATTGGAATATAGGTGCCTAGAACAAATCTTAATATGATTTGTCTATTATACTTTGTTGAAGATACACGAATGGCTCTCAATATATATTCTGTACTCAAAATTCTCGTTTCTAAAAGGTGCCTATGCTACAAATCAATTCTGCCTAGTATGACACTCGGTGCCCTTAAATTCTAAGGGGGAAAAATAGAAGAATGTGCATTATGTGAATTAAGGAATTATGATTTTGAGCTAAGCTAAATAAATCATTGTTGATTTTGTGTAACTCAGAGTCCTTAAATACCCAATCTTGTATAGAAGCAGCAAACCACCTTTAGGTTTTAACTCCCTTGAAAGAAAATGAAAGAATCCTGAAGAGTCCATCTGGATTATCAGCATGTACCTGTAATTAAAGAAATTAAAGTGAAAATGAGCGCCAAAATGGTAAATCACAAACCAAAATTACAAATCATCCAGCTGAGCTATTCAGCAACTAAATAAGTAAAATGAGCCTAGTTAATCACATCTTGAAAAGTGGTTTTTAAAACATTGTTGCTTTGTTTCCAAATGCAGCAAACTTCTAAGCCAATAGACTGGGTAGATTGGGAATGACGAGATCTGCTCTTTGCTTCTTTTTTTTTTTTTTTTGACAAGTTACACAACCTTATGAATTCTTAGGTTCTACAACCAGTCTCTTCCAAACACTAAAATAGATATGACCAATAGACTATGTTAACCCAAGGCAGGAAATAACATGAGCAAAACGATACAAAAGAGTTAAAGAAAAGCAATGGATGTACCCAGTGCCCAGCATCTTCAAGGACATGCATTTCAACTCCACCTCCTTCATCAGAAGCAGTCTCTTCAGCAGCATGGATTCGCTGAAGATCTTCAAGAGCCCATCTATGCAAACTCCTTTCTGCTTTCAAAAAGTTAACATGCACACCACGAGGTAAATTTTCCACCACTTTCCTGCATTTATTCAGCCAAAATAATAAAAACAAAGGAAAAAAAATACAAGCTTTACTTTCAAAAGGTTGCAAATAAGAAAAATGCTTTGTACAAGAAGGCCACAAATTTTACTCATTCATTTTGTTTACCATTTCGGAAATATAATAAATAGAAGTGAAATCAGGCAATCATTCAGGGTGAATGTACATAAGTAATATAAAATACAGATCACACCCTACAGCTTAATCCTGGTAAGCTTACCATAAATTTGTTTCTTCATAAGACTGGTACATTTCAGCTATCCCTTCAAGGTCAAACACCCATGAGCAGCTTGATGATGATGAACCAACGCCAGCAGTTGGTCGAAGATTAGTTACAACCCACTGAATAAGTAAACCAGGAAATTATCAGAAACATACAGAAATATGTTCATATAAAACATGACAGATGATGTCAAATCAAAGATGAAAAATATTATTACATATGCATTTTCTTGTCTTTTTAGTCGTAGAATCATTTCAAAACAAACCTAATAAGAACTAAGATAACTCAGAAACAAAGATTATACAGATAACCAGTTGAAACTTGAAAGTCACACCTCAAAGGTTTTATTACCGTCTGCTAGAGATACAATGACACATCTGCAAACAGTAAGAGTTGATCTAATATTCCAAGAAGACATCTATGCAGACGTGGCCTATTTCCCTGACAGACCTTTTGACCTTGACTCTTTCAACAATGGATCCAAATAAATACACAAATATTTGAATCACAGAGGAAGCACCACCAGCAATACAGTTTTATCAAAATTATTAATCCTGAACAAAGCATTTAATCTACACAAGATCCATGAGAGATGAACGCACTTCCACCCACCACTAACAAGGGAAGCCTCAACAGACTTTACAGGAAAATAGTACATGCTTGATTCCTGCTATCACGCAGAACAGGCAAAGGGAAGAAATGTAAAAGTTCCTCCAATTATTAGTCTGCACATTTGATGAACATACTATATTGTTTCTGAAAGAAAAGAGTAAACTATTTATAGTAGATGAAAATTGTATTGAGTGACATCTAGGTATATTAGCTTTCTGACGCCATCTATATTTAAAAGTATAAACTTAAACTATAAAGCTAAAAGCTATTTCCAACTACATCATCATCTACATTTGAAAAGAAGTTTAGGTGCTGTATGCACTAAAATCAAAATTTCAATGACACTGGGAAATATAGCACACATGTGTCTGTGTTTTCCTGATTTGTTTTTGAATTTTTTCATTCAGTGGTGCTATATGTATTTGTTGTTTCTTTTCTTTTGTATTTTTTCCAGTGTTGATGTAGAGCTTAGCCTAAATGTGAATAATGAATTATATCAGCAATCTATGGCCTAGTCTAGCATTGTTGTTGTGGTTGGAAAAAATGCATTTGAAACCACAGACGAACTATGTAAAAAGATTAAACAGGATTATGATGAGTATGAAATGAACCATCACTCCAAGGGGCCCCATCTTAGGTCAGTGTTAGAAATTACCTGCGCAACATCCTTAGAAAACCCTTCTCGTACTAGAGCATCTACAACATCCCGCTTTGAAGAGACCTTCCTTAATAGAAATAATACCAAGATTAGAGCCACATTTAGAGAAGGAAATTAAGTGAAGAAAATATACACAGATTCGTTTAGCAAAGGCAGAAAATATTGTTGATCAAATTTTGCTAAGTAGATAGTAAATTATAAATAAAGCTAAAATCAATAATAAAAAATAATAAACAGGACATAATAACTATCAATCTTCAAACATTCCAGAAAACATATCCGGATAAAGACATCATATAGGACACCAAGCTAGCTAGCTTTACCACAAAAGAATAAGAGAAGACCAGAACATTTGAAAAGGAAAGGAAAAATACAATAAAATAAAATAAAAGATATACATATATATACATATAATTAAAACACACACACACACACCATAACAGCAGTTCATATTGTTTTAAACAGATGTGTTTAGGTTTGTAAAACCTCTTAGAAAATGATAACCAAGTATAATATGGCTCCTAACGTGTTTAAAAGACTAATTATACTATGGTTACAGAAGCATTTTTTATTCCTAGCCCTTGGAATCAAAATCTCATCCACTTCTAGCCAGTCAAAACTCTTGAAAATATAGCATGCTAGTCACATGAACACTTTAATAGCATGATTACATAGTAACTAACAAAGAAGTAAAATAGCAAAAATAAAAGAACATATCAAAATAACCAGTTTAAATAAGTTCTACGAAGCTCTTATGGTGCCGAGGAATTAATAACATTGGCCCATGATATCTACTAGAATGCAAATAATTGAATCAAAGAGGTTCTTATCCATGAAATGGAAAATTAATCAAGGATGTCAAGCACATTTCACATATCAAATAAGAAATACAAAAACTGAGATAACAATTCACCTCCTTAGGCAGTTTCCTCAAAAAAGATATTAGCTCAGCTGGATGGTCCTCACCATCTCCACCAGCTCGAACTTTTCCAGGAGTGGCATCCAGGACCCAAACCTGTGATAATTTATGAAGCAAACCATAAGATGCAAATTATAAATTAAAGAATAAGAGATAGAAGCTTAACTAATAAAAGCAACTACATTATACATACATACGTATATAATCGTTACTTTTTTATTAGTTTTAATTATCTCCTATTAGTTTTCTTTTATGTTATTTTATGAATATATAACATTTGAGGTCTATGGTCTGTATGCAACAAATTAATTATGTAACCAAACACTCTTTTTGCCCTACCTGCATCTCAAAATTTGCAGGAACCTGGTTTTAAATAATTTTAAGCTTCTTAAACCTCTCCAAATTAAATGATACCCACCTTAAAATTCGATCAACATTCAACTAGTGAATCAAAAAGACTAGAATCAACCTCAAAAAATACGAGATAGGAAACTTACTCTAACCGGACGTGGAAGCGGCTTTGGAACTTGTTCCACCATGCTCAATACAACTGAAAAACAAATAGAGAGCATACTAGCATTTTATCCCCTCAAATTATTAAACATTTATCATAAACAACCATAATTAAGGTTATAATCCATCCTAACGACTAAAAGTACCTTTTCCTCCAAAGCTGTGTCCAATTAGAACACGGGGTGTTATTCTAAGTTGCGCAATCTATTCCAGCAAAAACACGGAAAAGTGTAGTTTAGAAGAATAACTAACAGGTTCCGAAATCTATAAGATAAGGTTAAGAATGAAATAAATGCCAGGTCAAAATAGATACAGTCAATAGCTAATAGCAGTTTGTCGGGGAGAGTTGAAGAAAGAAACTCCACTGAGATCAAGGCAGCTCCTCAATTAATAATTAAGGGAATCAAAAGGAATGAGGACTTCTATATTACACAACCATCAAATTTGAGAAGAATGATTCTTTCAACTGAAGAACTAATAGAATTTCTCACCTATTTTATGTTTTTTGAAGGATTTAAGTGATAACTGATAAGCATTTTGTCCGAATATTTTACAAAGTTTGAATCAAAACCATAGCCAGAAAAGCAATCATGTCAAAAGTACAGTCAACCTTATCACTATGGAACCACTCTAACCTTCATGTCTTATCAAAATGAAGCTGAATTAACAATTGATTCGCCTTCAACTTGGTTCTACCATAGGAGATCTAAGGATTATAGTCAAGTATAAAACAGATAGTCAAGCTTAATATATACGCACAAGTTTTAGCACGTCTGAAGCAGTTGAAGCAACTGTGTGTGGACCTCTCATCTTCATTGATGCTGAATCACCATGGCATCGTAAGTCTACCAAAACAAACTGCATCAGCAAAATATCAGAACTTATGAGACTTGGAAGGATCATAAACTAAGTGCTCCTAGCAATCTGTCTCACTGCAACTGATCCTGAGCTAGATTAGAGAAAACGAGAAGCCCTAAACCCTAAATTACCAGATTAACCAAAAGGTATCATTACTTGGAGGAAGCAGAAGAAAAATTACTACTGATACCTGCCATGTTGGGAATTCTTGTGCCAAACGCCGAGCAAAAGATCCTGCAACATATAAAACAGATATGCTTTACAAACCTGTCACTTTGATGTGTAAACTGAAAACAATTCATTTTTCTTAAAACAAAATAGTGAACAACTCACAGCTGGGCATTATTACACCAAAACGGAATAGATCTTGGACACATCAGAAAATGTTCAGATTAGAACTTAAGTGCAGCCATCCATGGAACCAAGATGCTAATAAACTAGAAATCTAGTTGTAACTTGTAACCACATGACAGGGTTGATAAACACCTTTGGCAGAGGCAAAGTTAAGGCACAGACACCTAAAGTACAGCATGGTTTGGAACAAGGGCACAGAGAAGTGCCTCTCTATCCAGCTGGATCCTAGAGTATAGGATAACTAGAGCACGGAAATGGAAAAGGGCACAATGTTTGCCTTTAGATCATTTGATAAAAGACGATGCCATTTATTAATGACAATTATTTAGAATTGAGTTATCAATTAGCTAAAGAGCACAATGTTTGTAGTTTAGACAAGGTTGGCCAAAGTATTAAAGTATCATGTATGATTATTCATAATAATACAAACCAGAATGTCAAGCTGTAAAATATACATTAAACACAGAATGTAGCCAGCCACTATTTGCACATTCAACAGTAGTTTAAACTTATTATTAAAGGGAAAAGAAATTCTAGATAATTCAGAATTCCATGTCTTTTAGAAAGGGAAAAGATCTTTTTTAAAAAAAAAATAATAATAATAAAATGAGATAATTAAACACAGGAATCGCATTCAAATTACCTGAAAAAAGTGCAGAAACTATATCATCCCATTTATAGGAGAAAAAGTGCACATGCAGAGACTGTTGACACCTAAACCACCTAAGAATGTATTAACGATACAATTCTGTGCTTACCCCAGTTTTTTCTGCTACCAAGAATTCCATGCAAGAGAACAGCTGTTGGTGGCTCCGGTATGGACCTATTCAGCACCACCATTGAACTCCACTTTACCTGTGTACAAGTTTTTATAATAAGTTCTCAGAGATTGAAGCAGAAACATCATTTTGAACATAAAAATGAAAACCAAGCAAAACAAACTTCAAAAGTCAAGGAAAAGAAGAGTCATAAGAATGTAGAGAATGAACAAGAAGAGGCATTTTTCAATCTCTTCTACTTTCGTATGTCAAGAATAGAGAACAGAAAGAGTCATTTCAGAATCTCGTCTACTTTCTTGCGTTCACCATACTCTAAAAAGTTTTATTACTAAAATAAATTATGCTCCAATTATCGCCAAAAGTAACCAACAAGTATTATTAAAATTCAAAAGACAATGCCATAATTCTTTCTCCCTCAGTTATGCAACAGAGTGATTGTCTATATCTTCCCATTTACAGAAACAAGATCTCTTATTATTGCTCTGCAAAAAAACACATATCTACTAACCAATTACAGTAAGCAACACTGTAGAGAAAAGGACTTCAGACGAGCTGAAAGCCACAAATACATTATAATATAAAATCAACAAAAGACTCCAGAACAAAGAATTAACCATGTTTAACCAATGACAAAATCGCTTAACATAACACTTTTAGAAAGTAAACGGCCTATTTTCAAATCATCTATTGTAAAGCTACAAAAGTATGTTAATATCTAATTTTTACAATAAGATAGTAAAACTTACGTGTTTTCCTTGAACTAGTTCATATGCCTGCAAACAGAACATAAACAAAGTAGTGATGAGCTAAGAATATCATACTCAAATTCGATGCTTTATTATTACAACTTGCAACCTGCAATATAAATAGATCAAATGTAACATTGGAATCCATTTGGTAGATAATTTTGCATTTTTGCCTTTCCCCTTCTTTCCCTTTCCATCCATTTTTGGCCAAAAATGCAAAAAGGGAAAGCATCAACCAAATGGAGCCTTTCTTAGTTTGTCTGAAAAAATTCAAAAGTTAAAGTTACCAAAACGGAAGATGGCTCAGAGACATCTCGATCATTTCCAAGCCTCTCATTTACCAATGCCACGCGCACACTTCCTTCTCTTCCTCTACCCACTGTACCAAAACCTATTCTGGAAATGTCCAATGTGTCGTTCTAACAACAAAATAGGTAAACCCAGAAAAGGAAATCAGTTGTATATTCAACAAGAATCAATCGGATTAATGCAGCTATATGTAAAGCAAAGATCACCTGAAAGGGCCTGGCAATTCTAATTGTGGGTCTAGAATTGATGGAAGCAAGACAAGGAAGCTTCAACTGGGCGTCTGGAGAACTAAACGCCGCACTCTGCCCTTGGAATGGCGCAGTGAAATGGGAAATGAAGGACATTGTTCGCCGAACATGAATGGAAAAGAGCGAAAAAGAAAACAATCCCAATCCAAGCCAAAATGCTTTGGAGTTTGCAGAAATTAGAGAAAATAAAGGAAAGAGAAGAATCAGGAGAGAGGCGGAGACACCGAAGAAGCTTTGCGGTGTTTTGAGCCTTTGCTTTGAGCCCAGTGGGGACAGTTGAAAGAGTTGAAACTAACACTGTTTTTACTTTCTTTTGGTTTCCTGATGTGCTGTCGTTTATTACAAGGCAAAGATTGCGAAAGCTAAAAATTACTCCTAGCTTTTTTCTTTTTTAACTCCTTTATTTCAATTTAATAATTTAAAATTTAATTATCTCTTGATTTGTGAGTGTTTTTATGCCTGAGCCAAAGAAGCACCAGTTGAATTGAATCTTAGGCTTCTCCTCCGTCAACAATGGAATGCACCAAATTAAATTCCCTTTCTTTGTGTATTCATTCTTCCCCTTCAAATCCTCTCTTGTTTACAAAAAATCAATTCACCAGAACAAGAGCCAAAGCTCGAAAACCCACAAAAAGAGCTTCCAAGTTCCACCACCGAAGAAACCCACAACCATTCTTTGAAGAAAACGCATTCCCGTCCTCTTTGCCGCTCCACACCAAGAACCCACATGCCATTTACAAAGACATTCAGAGATTCGCTAGACAAAACAAGCTCAAAGAAGCCCTAACCATCCTAGACTACGTGGACCAACAAGGCATCCCTGTGAATGCCACAACATTCTCTTCTCTTCTTGCCGCTTGCGTTCGTTCCAAATCGTTAGCGGATGGAAGACAAATTCACGCTCATATTCGAATAAATGGGCTCGAAAATAATGAGTTTTTACGTGCCAAACTTGCTCAAATGTACACTTCATGTGGATCCATTGAAGAGGCACAGAGGGTCTTCGATGAATGTACTAGCAGGAATGTTCATTCCTGGAATGCTTTGCTTAGAGGAACTGTTATATCGGGTAAGAAACGGTATTTGGATGTGCTTTCTACGTTTTCGGAAATGAGAATGTTGGCAGTCGAATTGAATGAGTACACATTCTCTAATGTTTTAAAGAGCTTCGCTGGTGCATCAGCTTTTAGACAGGGGTTAAAGGCTCACGCCCTTTTGGTCAAAAACGGTTTCATTGATAGTTCAATGCTTAGGACTGGTCTGATTGACATGTATTTTAAATGCGGGAAGATTAAGCTCGCGTACCGTGTGTTTGAGGAAACTCCTGAGAGAGATATAGTTTTGTGGGGGGCCATGATTGCAGGTTTTGCACATAATAGGATGCAAAGGGAAGCTTTGGATTATGTTAGATGGATGATAAGCGAAGGGGTATATCCAAATCCTGTTATACTAACTACAGTTCTTCCTGCAATTGGGGAAGTTTGGGCACGGAAACTAGGCCAGGAGGTCCACGCTTATGTGCTTAAGACTAAGAATTATTCTAAGCAGTTGGTCATTCAGTCTGCTTTAGTCGATATGTATTGCAAGTGTAGTGATATGGATTCGGGCAGGCGAGTTTTTTATTGTTCTAGTGAAAGGAATGTGATTTCTTGGACTGCATTAATGTCGGGGTATGTATCAAATGGGAGGCTTGACCAGGCTTTGAGATCAGTTGTTTGGATGCAGCAGGAAGGATTCAGGCCTGATGTTGTCACAGTTGCCACTGTTCTTCCTGTTTGTGCAGAGTTGAGGGCTCTGAGTCATGGGAAGGAGATTCATGCTTATGCTGTAAAGAATTGTTTCTTGCCCAATGTATCTATTGTTACTTCCCTGATGATTATGTACTCAAAATGTGGTGTTGTAGATTATTCCTTCAAATTATTTAATAATATGGAAGCAAGGAACGTCATTTCATGGACAGCCATGATAGAGTCATGCGTAGAGAGTGGTCGTTTACATGAAGCACTCTGTGTGTTTAGGTCAATGCAGTTGTCAAAACACCGGCCAGACTCAGTGGCAATGGCGAGGATGTTTAACGTGTGTGGTGCACTTAGAGCTGTAAAGCTTGGGAAGGAGATTCATGGACAAGTCTTGAAGAAAGGTTTTGAATCGATTCCTTTTGTTTCTGCAGAGATTATCAAGATGTATGGTAGTTGTGGATTGCTTACAAGTGCAAAGCTAGTGTTTGATGCAGTCCCGGCTAAGGGTTCTATGACATGGACTGCCATTATAGAGGCATGTGGATATAATGATCTTTGTAAAGATGCCATTAGTCTTTTTCATCAAATGGCATCTGAAGGTTACACTCCCAACCATTTCACTTTCAATGTGGTTTTATCAATTTGCAGACAGGGTGGATTTGTTGATGAGGCTTGCCAAATATTCAGTATAATGACTCGCAAATATAAACTCAAGGCATCAGATGAACAGTACTCTATAATCATTGACCTTCTTAATATGTATGGTCACTTTGAGGAGGCCGAAAGATACTTGCATATGAGTTCGCTATCATCATGAGAGGGACAACATATCTTTGATGTTCATGATTTAATGCATCAAGTAAGTGTCTGGAACCTCTTTCTTGTTTATTAAGTTTTAAGTTCTGTAAATGTTTTGAACAAATGAAGAAAATGTAGTGTATAGTAAATGTAAGTGTCAATTGTAACTTAGTATATCATAATTGATTATAAGCCTGAGGGGAAAAAGTTGAAAAAAAACATGCTAAAAGTTATCACTTTCAAGTGTATATAGAGATATGCTTTTCTAGGATGTAGTCGGTACATTGAACATCACAACTAACAAAAGAAGGTTTAAATTTCTTTAAAAGTGGTGTTTCTTTACAATTACTTTCATTCCTGATGTAAGATTTGGGGATGCTATCATCTCTTTTGCTTTCTTATCAAACAAAGGTACAGTATCAATATATGCTGACAACGAAAGAAAACTTCTTTTTGGTGTATTATGTTTGCAATTTGTATGGTTTTGGGAGCGATTGATGGAAAACAGTTATTTCTAAGATTACCATTAACTGGAGTGAGCTTATAGAAAGTTGTCATTCTATGCTACTCTGAATCGATATCTATAGATGTTGGGAAGAGTTAATTTTGCAGAAAAGACTAAGAAGGGTTTGGAGAACTTGTGTAATATAACAAATTAAGATAGTAGTAGTGTGTATATATGTAAGGAAACTCTTCCAATCAGTCCCTGTTGCAAATTGGTTAGGGCCACCATGCATTCTGCTTAGTTGGGAGAAATCACTAATGGCACCTGATTTGGCACAATATAAACTATAATGTCTATATATTAATTCCTCATGAACGAGATGATTATATAGACTAGAATTCTCTGGAGAGATCTCGGGTAAGCGACATTCATGTTCTTCTAACTATCGTGGTATGCCGGATCAATCTAATATTTTCTCATGTAAGGGAGGAGTTGAGGAATTAAGGGACAATGACAATTTCTGTAATATTTGGAGACCTTGTTCTTATTACTAACGGAAAACAAAGGTGAGGAAAGCATCTACACTTTTTTGAGAAAGGGTAAAAAAAAAAGGCATTGATTGGGCCAAGCACCATGAGGGCCCAATTTTTTTATATGATCACCATTGGGGAAACGGGAAACATGATCTTCTACTTCATTAGCCCATTTCTCCGATCATTTGGGCTTGAGGTTTTCTTGGACAAGTCTTTTGCTTTCCGTTGGCGACTCATGGCACTACATTCTTTGATGGGGCAACAGCTCCACCAAAGTTCCTCTCACCAACTTTATTTTAACTTCTCCTTACAATACTTTAAAAGTAATTATATATATATATATGATCTTTTTCTCAGCTAGTAATATTATGTAATTATATATATATTATATATCTATACTATATATAAAAGTACGAGTTTTGTAAAACTTTTGAATCACCTATTATATCCTTATTTTTCGAATATATTTGTCCATTATACCCTTATTTTTCGAATATATTTCTTAAATGTCATTGTTTAAACTTTCATAGTTTTACTCAACTAAAAACTCTATTTTTATTTAATTAAATCTAATATCCTTATAACTATTTAATTTTTATTTTTATATATTAGAATTTTTAAATATACTTTTATAGTTTTACTCAAATAAAAACTCTATTTTTTATTTAATTAAATCTAATATCCTTATACCTATTTTATTTTTACCATTTTACTAATTTAATTAAAAAACTTAGATATATTACAATTTTTAAAAATATTCCTGAAATAAAATTGTTTAAATTTTACATTTTTTTTTTAGAAATAAACTTTTACAGTTATTCTACTAAAAACTCTATTTTTATTTAATTAAATTCAATATTTTTTATAAATATTTATTTTTACCATTTTAATTTTAAAAAATTGGAGGCTTTTTGGTAGGTTTGGAGTTTGGACCCATTTCAATTATAATTTAAACTAATAAAAGTATTATTATCAAGTTTAAAAGTTAAAAGAAGGTGCCTAATAATTAATTATTCATATTTTTTTAAAACCTAATTAAGTTAAAAATTTATTTAAAATTTTAATTATTGTAGATTGATTTTTTTCTATTTTTTGAAGTGTACGTATTGGTAGTTTAATGTATTGGAGTGTATAACAAGAATTTAAAATTTTTAAAAATAAAAGAAGAGTAACATACAATTACTTCCTTTGACTTATAAAGTTATAGGAGTTGATGACAAAAAAAAAAAAAAAACGTCAATTAGACGGGTTGACGGGTTTCAGGTTTGAGTCATCTTGGATCAGGTCAAATGTG
>AWUE01018668.1:0-75815 GCA_001974825.2 Corchorus olitorius | reverse complement strand
TATAAAACTTTTGAATCACTTATTTTTCGTCTTTTCGAATATATTTGTCCATTATACTCTTATTTTTCGAATATATTTCTTAAATGTCATTGTTTAAACTTTCATAGTTTTACTCAACTAAAAACTCTATTTTTATTTAATTAAATCTAATATCCTTATAACTATTTAATTTTTATTTTTATATATTAGAATTTTTAAATATACTTTTATAGTTTTACTCAAATAAAAACTCTATTTTTTATTTAATTAAATCTAATATCCTTATACCTATTTTATTTTTACCATTTTACTAATTTCATTAAAAAACTTAGATATATTACAATTTTTAAAAATATTCCTTAAATAAAATTGTTTAAATTTTACAATTTTTTTTAGAAATAAACTTTTACAGTTATTCTACTAAAAACTCTATTTTTATTTAATTAAATTCAATATTTTTTTATAAATATTTATTTTTACCATTTTAATTTTAAAAATTGGAGACTTTTTGGTAGGTTTGGAGTTTGGACCCATTTCAATTATAATTTAAACTAATAAAAGTATTATTATCAAGTTTAAAAGTTAAAAGAAGGTGCCTAATAATTAATTATTCATATTTTTTAAAACTAATTAAGTTAAAAATTTATTTAAAATTTAATTATTGTGATTGATTTTTTCTATTTTTGAATTGTACGTATTGGTAGTTTAATGTATTGGAGTGTATAACAAGATTAAAAAGTAACATACAATTACTTCCTTTGACTTATAAAGTTATAGGAGTTGATGCAAAAAAAAAAAAGTCAATTGGGCGGGTTGGACGGGTTTCAGGTTCGAGTCATCTTGGACCAGGTCAAATGTGTTAGGTAATTTTCTCGGGTCATTCGGGTTTCGGCTCATTTTGGTTCAGGTCATTCGGGTCTCGGGTTTGCTGGGTTTAGGGCCATGCTGGTTCGGGTTTTGACCTCAGGTCACTCGGGTTCTTGATCATTCGGGTTTTGGATTTTTCGGGTCTAGGACTCGGATCAATTGGGTCAACCTTGAATTTTTTAATGTTTAATTCTTAAATTTATTTAATGTCTTAATTATTCAATTTATTTTACAATCCACTATCGGTTAAGTTTAGTAAACTGCATATACGGGTTAAAAAGTTGACATGTGTCCCTTTATATATTAATAATTTTGAATATCAAATACATAATTAAGTATGAAGTGGGGTATATGTTCAAATAAATATTAAATATAATATCTAAATTTATGTTCTTTCCTAATAGAAAAATTGTCAAGAAATTACTAATTAATTATTATTATTATTTATTCATCATGTAAAAAACAAATTATTAATTATAATCTTATTTAGTATTTATTCATATATAATAATTATTCATATAATGAAGTTAGCAAATTTAATCATAATAGGTAAAATTATAACAATAATATAATTATTATCGAATAAATTATAGTTTAGAATGGTTAAAATTATAACAATGTGGATTTTATTGAATAAAATATAATTTTAGTTTATAATATCTTTGGGTCATCCGGGTTAATTTCTCGGGTCATTCGGATTACGAGTTTGTTGGGTCATCGGTCGTTTAATTTCTCTGATCAAGTCGAGTTCGGCTAGATTGGACGGATTATCGAGTTTGGGTCACGTGCAACGCACGTGGAAGTAAAGACTAGTGTAATTAAATGCTAAGGTTGTGTTTGGAGTGGGATGGAATCGGATAATGTAAGGGATTAAATGATGTTATACACAAAAGTACAATCTCGTAATTCTCGTTCCACCCTCAAACACACTTTGAGAACTTACGAGCTCCTTTTTGGAATTTTTCGGGCTTATAGATACAATATCAATAGAGGTTTATAGAGACTCAAACCCTGATGACATCTTCACCACAAATTCAAGTTCTTACCACATTAATAACATTAGCCAACCTTTTTAACATATAAAAGTAATATAGAAGAATAATGAATGAAAATCTTTAAATATAAAACCCATAAAACACATGCAGGGGTAGATATTGACAAGTGGTATTGGGGGCAATTTGAATAAAATTAATTTGGGGGGGGGGGGGGGCAATTTAAAATTTTCAATGTACATATGATAAATGTAGGTTAATGTAGGTGTCTGTAATGGAAATTTTCCGCCTTTGGGGGGCCAAGGCCCCCAACACATAATGACGGTTCGCCCCTGAACACATGAACGTAAAACCCAATACATCATTGATGGAAAGGTTTCAAGTAAAAATTTCAAAAACACAAACGCTAACCGAGTAATTAAAGTAAAAATTTGAAATTATCTTTTGGCAGATGAGAGAGAGAATAGATTGTTGATAGACTAGATTAATACATTCAATAATTCAAGTATAAAATCTAATTATGTTTCTTCTTTCACCTGATCGATGGAAAACCGAAACTTATTTTTCTTTTGAAAATTTTATATTTGGTTGTTGTATGATTTGTTGCTTATTGTTGTGTCAAAAATCTCTTTGCGAGTGTTTTGCGAATAAGTCTTATAGCAGTGTGGGGCGTGCTAGTCAATTTGCTGAAATTGACAAAGATTGCAGAAAACGTAAACGAGTTGCTGGATGCAGTAGATTAAAGATCAAACGAATAGATTTGTGGGAGCTGGATCAAAATCACACCGAAGCATTTAAATCAACAATCTCATATTTGTTTCTCAAAATAATTGTGTTCAAAGGTCGTTCTTGAGGGAAAAGAGAGAGAAATAACAAGTAAATTGTTATTGAAGAACCTATAACAGATTACAAGTGTTTTAACGTCCGGAGACAAGATTGAAGCAAGGGAAATATGAAGAAAAAGAATGAATTTGTGATGAACAAGAGGAAAAATCGTAGAGATTTTGCAGAGAATTTGAGAGAAAAAGCACAGGGCTTGATATTTTGCACGGAGCAAGTTTGTAGCGTGTTGAAAACTGGTGGAAGAGGTCTCTATTTATAGGAGTTGGCATGGGCTTCAGGTAATGGGTCGTTAGCTTGACTTTGCTTGGTCACCAAGTCTTTGATTCGGTGCAACAACCTTCTATACGTCGTCTTGCTGCACTTCCTTATCGCGTGATCAAGGAAACTGCTATAGTGGTTTGACATGCCTTCCAACGCCATATACTATGTGAATCTATACTGCGTAACTAACCTCATGAAACTTCCGGATTCTTCACTGTCTTGGCGCATTTACGCGTGTCCTGCGTTGCTTCTATGTTTTGCGATGTGACGAATTTGGTGACGAAATAGCCCAAACATGCTTGAACTTGATCTTGAACCACTAAGCCACGAAATAGACTTTGATTTAATCAATTTAGCCCATGGTTTGAAAATAGTAAGAATCCACTAAAAAAATGGTTTAAACCGGGGCAGGAAACCATATTTGTCCTTGATTGAAAGACTCGCTAAAGTTACCAAAAATGTTCAAATGGCCTAAGGCACGAAAGTGGCTAACCATGGACCACCATTAACATCATAAACATGGCTCCATGCATATGGTGCCATTTTTTGCTTGAAATTAACCTTTTCCGAGCCCGTGTCCTTAATTGAAAACTGCAGAAAAGTTACAAATTCAGTCGGATTGAGCCAAGATTTCCCCAGAGACATGCGATTGTCTTAAGAAAGCATTGTGAAGAGTCATTGTTGGAATCAACATGCTTTACTTAGTGAAATTGGCTTACTTTCCCAAATTGTCCTTAATCGAACATGTAAAAGTTGATATCTTGCTACGCCTAAAGGCCACACAGCATAGGGTATGGGTGGCTTAACATGATATTAGGGTATGAATAATGTAGACATGCCGCATATACTAATCCATATTGCATCTCATGTCTCTGCGTGCAATATGATATAATCGCTGCACTTGAAGAATTATTTCGCTTATTGTGCCTAATAGGCCACGCAACATGATTTAATTTCTTACTGCACCGTCATTAACTCTTTTAAAAATAATACTAATAATGATGAAAATAATTATTATTCAATTAATTTGGGCCAAATATTAGGAAAATAAAGTTTTTTCCTAATTAATTTATAATTAAGGTGGCACAATATCATGCCGCACTTAGGTTTTGAGATGAAATCCTAACCACACAAGTTCAAAGACTAATTTACCCTCAAATGTAAATCGACGTATAAACATATATAGTATTGTATGGCCAAAAAACATTTATAGTATTGAAAGGGAGGAGCCCATATGTGAAACTGATATTGCAACAAGAGTTTAGATGACGCAATATTATTCGAAGGAACATAGATGACGTCAATCTTATCTAATAATTTTTTATAAAAAAAAGGAAAAGAAAAGAAAAAAGAAAAAAGAAATTAGTAGCTGATTGATATGTGTTGGGACAAGTTGTCCCACAGAATCCGATAGATTTAATGGCAAACACTTGGCCAATGATGATTCGAGTCAAAAGGAGAATAATGTCTTATATACTCATAAACATTGTAATATTTTTTTATAACAACATTATAATATTATTAGTTAAAAAAGATTTTCCAAATTTATTCCTCAAATGTTTAGATTCATGTAACCTTGTTTATGTGGCATGCAGCTGTTTTCCTCTCTTCTATATTTGCCTAGATTATATCCTAATCTTTTTTTTGAGAAAAGATTATATCCTAATCTTAATCTATACCAATTACAAAGTGTTAATTATATAGTAATTAATATCTTTATATATTATATATTATATATTAATTAATATCTTTATATATTTACTCATGCGGTGGCACTAAATTTTGTCCATGCCATAGCCCCTCTTTTCCAATGAAGGAGGACAAGATTCTAAACTCCTTTGGCTTTGGCATTTTCATTAGAAAAATGTATGCATAATCCTTTCAGCTTTTGTCTTTCTTTCTAATTCTTTATTCACTGCTTTGTCAGCTAAACTTCATTTTTAATTAAAAAGGGTGTCGGTTGACAAATGTTTTTCTCTTTTGTTCATTGAACTATGACTTTTCTTCTTTTGTCCTTTTGGGATCTCCATTGAACAATGACTTAAGATCCAATGTATATGAGGGATTCACCCTATACCCTTTATTTTCTATTTTTTTTTAAAAAAAGGAGATTTATTTTTCGTTCACATTTTCTATTGCATGATTGATTCATGTTTTATTTTAATAAAAATTATATAATATATTGTTAGTGGGGTTTAACAGACTACATATGCAAAGATTAACATGTGTCTTTAAGGATTAGTTTTGAATTTTAAAAACAAAATTAAATCACAAAATGAGTCTATGTCAACTCCTCACACCGTTTGGGGAATCTAAATTACACTGTCAATGTGTCAAATAATTACTCTTATTTTAATATAATCGCTTAATTTATTGTTCAAGGATGTAACCATTTATTTTTAAAATTAAAGGTAATTGAAAATATATTGAATTATTGATTTTTATATAATATAATAAAAAATTTACCCATTAGATATATTTATCGAAAGTATTAAAGTAATTATATTCAAGATTGATGTGACCAAGACAAAATTGGATTAAATAAATACTATTTGGTGTACCAAGTTATAATTAATTTTAGGTTAAGGTTACCTTTGCTGCATATGAATATATGATAAACTAAAATGATAATTATATTTATATAAAATAATAAAATATCATATAAAGATCGTCACACTCCTATTGTTTTGTTAATATTTTCTACTAGTACTATTTATTTCCTCAAAAGAGTACTTATTGTCCTTTTGTACAGATTGAATCATCTTATTAATCATTCTATTGTAACATTAATAATGTTAAAAGAAGAAAATAAGAGAGAAATTCGAGTGACATTTTAATATAGTTATAAAAATTTCTTATTGTATATACTCTAAACGCGTTTGAGGTAGATGATAGATGGAATTAGATTAAGAGCAATTGTGATCGGATATAATGAGATAAACCCAAAATCTTAATGCTTGACAAATTCCGGTGAAGGTAGAGAGAAGTTCGAGTACAGGTGAGTAAGGACCCCTTTTTTGTTGGTGCTTTTGGACACCAAAGTCCATTTCTTATTTATTGTGGTAAGATGCGGTTTATTCTACATTACAATCTTAAAGGAACTTTGGGGGGCCAGATGTTGTGTGTTAATTGTGTTAAATTTACGCCTAGTTTGGTATTGTTCTTGCGGTGTGAAAATTCTCGATTTGAAAGATTTGATTTTGAAAAGCACTTTTTTAGTCTAAAATAGAAAATTATAATTTATTAGATTCTTCTTCGTGCATTTGTGTTGTGTAATGATTTATTTTGCAATGTCATGCCAAGGTTATTGCATCTTTCAATGTTATGTCAAGATTTCAAATGTGAAAAATGTAAATAGCTAGTATTAGCTAGTCTTGTAACATATCAGCATTATTGAATATGAACAAAAGTTGTGTGAAATCGGACATCTGAATAGAAAATTATATGATATTAAATAAACTGTCAATGGAAACTATAAAATTTCGGAAGCCTTTTTAAGACTTGAAACATAAAAATTAACTTTTAAGTCTTTAATGAAAGTTGAAATTACCTTTTAATTAACACTTGAATTACCTTAATTGAACAAATAAAACAAAGAAAAAAGATAAAGTTTAAGCGTAAAATCGATTGAGTTAGAATTAGTAAGGGACTAACTAGATTTCGGAAACATTTTTTAGAATTAAAACATAAAAATTTGCTGTTGAGTCCTACATGAAAGTTGTAAATCATGAAATTATCTTTTAATAGACACCTAAAACACCTAAATTAGACAAATAAAAAAGAAGAAAAACAATTAAAACCGAAGCGTTGGATCAACCAAGCTAGAAATTGTAAAGGATTAAATAACCTAAGGTAGAAAAGTATAAGGGTCATTTTTTATACAGCTTTCGAGTTTTTCATGAAAGTCGTAGATCATGTAATAACCTTTTAACCGACAATTGAATGACTTCAATTGGACATGTTGATCAAAAATTACACGATATTAAATAGACCGTCAATCGAAACCACAAAATTTCGGAAGCTTTTTTTAGATTTGAAACATAAAAATTGGCTTTTGAGTCCTTTATAAAAGTTGTAGATCATGAAATTACCTTTTAATAGACACTTGAATCACCTTGATCGGACAAATAGAAAAAAATAAAAGAATTTAAGCCGAAGCGTTACATCGACCAAGGTAGAATTTGTAAAGGATTAAATAGTATAAAACATAAAAGTTTAAAGGTCATTAAATAAATAATCCAACCAAAAAAGTGTTAATTGGTGGAGAATGGGATCCACCAGTAGTATTTTTTTCCTAAAGTTCCCAAAATACCCTCGATTATCAACTTAAATAAGAAAAATATCAAGCATGAAATGATCGAAATGCCCTTCCCAATTTTTTCTTGAATCAATGGATTGCTTTGGTTAGATTGGTATTTTTGTATTTTTTCCTTCTTCCTCTTATTGTTTCTTATAATATTTGGTATTATCGTAGAAAAATATGGAAAAAAGATAAAATATCTAAAAATGATATTAATTGAAAAGGAAAGATATAAAAAATATTGAAGAGATTTGAGTAAGTACAAAAACACTTTTAAAACACAAAAAAGCAGTTCAGAATTAGTTTTTCAGGTTGGTTTGACTGTTGCTGTCAAAAACAGCTTTTGCCTTCAATTCAGACTTATTTGATATTGCGTTTGAGGTAAAAAAAAAAATTTATATCCAAATACAATGACAAACCAAGCCTTAAATAGTTGTTAATAACTTAACAATTACATCTCATTCAGACTATTATTTGATTGCGTTTGAGGTAAAAAAAAATTATATCCAAATACAATGGCAAACCAAGCCTTCAATAGTTGTTAATAACTCACAATGACATCTATTTTTCATGTAGAGACTTTATCCGACCTGCGAGACATTGTCCGTTTTGATCTGAAGGCCTCATGAATTTGTCTTTCCAAAAAGGCATCTCACAAGTTTGGGTTGGATCTCTATATATAAACCACAATAAATCTTCACATTCTCATGATATGGGATCTTGGGATGTCACATTTATATTAACACTTAACAGAGTCAAAAGTACCTGCTCACTTAGTTAAGGAGCCTTAATTAACTCAAGCTTTGGTGTGAATTGAGTTCATTGACAATCTTAAAAAAATTAAAAAAAATAAAAAAAAATTAAGAGACAAGAAAAGGGAAGGAAAATCTTTGAAAAGGGACTAGATTGACAAAAAAAAAAGAAAAAAACATAGAAAAGGAAAACACGTGTTGAGTGGTGAAATTAAACTTGTGTGATCATAAGCTTCAGATTGGCAAGACTATTTTGTCTGCTGAGAGGGCAATCGCCATCAGCGACTCTCCATGCTTCTCCTGCTGATCAACGCGGAAATTCTATGCTCATGCTATGCTTCTTAATTTTGTTTTTCCCTTAATTTCTTTAAATAAAAAAGAAATAAATACGAAATCTCACTTATTTAATTATTTTTCTTATTTAAATGAAGGGTAAGAGAAGTTTTTTATTAAGGATAAATAAATCACTTTCACTTGGATTAGTGTTATAATATTATAAATTATTATAGAATATATATTACTATATATGCAGATACTATAATTTATACTGGTATATGGATGGCTAAAATCAGAATACACATAAACATTCCTTGTCATGTAAAAAGCTGGAAAGTTTTTTTTTTTCCTTTTTTTCTTCAAGTTAATGTAGTTTTATTTCTTGTATGTAGACATTTAACTTATTCAAGTTGGTACATGATTTTTTTAGTGTAAGCTTCTCTCTTTTTTTAATCATTTTTATTTTAGTATTTGCATTGGATTAGCATATATTTTTTTTAGGAGGATAGATTCAAATGGCATTACAATCAAATACTAATTTCTCATATACCCAAATATCTAATTAAAAATTACCATATAAATAAACTAGTATAAAGTTGCACAAAACCCTTGATAATTAGCATAAACCTGCACAAAACTCACACAAATTGAATATAGTGGGACTTGAACCTGAAACACAAAACCAACATAAAACCTACACACATCAAATATGCACAAAGCCAACATAAAGCTACACAAAACCTGCACACATCGAATATGCACAAAGCCAATATAAAACTGCACAAAACCTGCACCCATCGAATATGGTGAGATTTGAACTTGAGACCTCTTTGTTTAAGGGAGGATACATCTTACCATTAAGTCAAATATTCAGGTGCAGAGTAATTAAGCTTCTCTGGTCACATAAATAAAAGTGTTAAACTCTTAATTCTATTTCTTTAAAAAAAAAGTTATAATTTAACTAATAACTCTTGGAACCGGGTATTAAAATTATAATTTTTATCGCAAATTTAATTGTTCGACTGATCCGAATTTAGTAACTACGGACGGGTCTACAATGATAGATAGATAGAAAATTAAGATCTTACCAACATGGTGCCTTTGGTGATCCATTATTATTATAATTGTTGATGTTGATGTTGATATATGTACTTGATGTATTGATCTTTAGTTCTTAGCACTTATTGTATTTATTCTATTACTTTATGATAGTTGAATTTGGAAATTCCACAATTTAATTCATAACAAAATTATAGTTGAAGCTTAGCGAGATCCAGCTGTTTTCTAGACTTCCTTTATGATTGTTTAGCCAGTAGAAAATAACTTAAGCTTTAAAAATAGCAAAATGTGGAGTTATGGTAATGGGTTTATAATGGGTTCGTGGATTTTTAGTTGGAACCAAAGATTGGACTTTGTGTGCGGGATTTGGATTTCTTTTTCCCACTTTGTATTGGCCACAAACACCAAACCTTAATAATTATTTACTCTCAATAATTACTTCACATATTTCCTAAAAAAAAATTTACTTCATATATTATTATATTATTAAATCACTTATATATATATAATATATATATATATATATGAACAAATTAGAGATATAATCCATTGCTTACCTCAAAACAAAACTAGAGATACATTGCTACATCTATCTAATCAAATGTTTTGTTGCGCTTTACCCTTAAAAGTAGTACTATATGTTTAATTTTCTTGAGAAGTTTAGAAAATTTGGAAAGAAGACAAAAAGCATTGATTGGGATAGTTAATCATTTTAAGTATGTATTATAGCATTAAGAAATTGTTTGGTCAAAGTTTGGAACTTTAAGTAGAAAGTGTATGGTTTCACGTGTAACTATACCTTAACATAAGGTTAAATATTTAAATTGGTCGTGAAAATGTTCAAATATGAGTCTAATATTTTAATTTGGTTAATTAAGTCCCTAATATTGCAAAATTAGCTCAAATCAATCTAAACATAAACTACCATCTAGTGAGCGAAAAAATTATCTCATATATACTATTTTTATGATTGTAAGAATTCATAAATTTGGTTAAAGGGTTTATACAAGTATATTCTTAACCCGGATTCGGCCCTCGTCGCACACCTGATTTTGGTGGGTGAATCTACCAACGGGGCCTGCTGCGTACGCAAGATCTCAAATTTGAGACCTGCTTAAACTGAAATAAGACGCTTACCACTTGATTTAACACCGTGTTAGTATGGGATATGTTTATGAATGATATTAAATGTCTTCTTTTCACTATTACTATGTCATTGTGGATGTTAAAATTGAATTTCGGTGGCGGTATATAAAATTATAAACTAATAATAATTCCGAACATTCTTAAATATAATATAACAAAATTCCAAACAAATACATGTAAAAGTGGTGCGTGTGCGAATAAAAAAATTTATATTTAATATATTTTATTGTTAATAACGAAAAGTTAAATAGAATATTATCAAATAAAATTGTAATTTTTATACTATAAATATAAAATACATAAAATCTTTTATAATAGTAATAACTAGTTTATACCCGTGCCAATCACGGGTTGGTTTTAATATAATGATGATAATAATAATAATGAATAATTTTGACAAAAAAATGAGTAGTATATAAAATAAAAAATATTAGTTTTCAATAATGACTATTTTGTAGATGTTATTTTTATAAGGGTAATTATTTGATACACCGGCGGTGTAAATTTTGGACTCCACAAGCGGGTTGTGGTGTTGACACATGTCCATTTTTTTTAATTAATTAAGTTTTAAATATTTCAATCTAGTCCCTAGAGGACACATGTCACCCTTCAAGACCCGCTTGTGTAGTCTGCTAAACTCCACCGCCGGTGTATTGTATAATTTGCCTTTTTATAAATATGTGGATGAAGAGATGAACAAAAATATAAGCATGTATTAAAACTTGATTTCTTAAAACTCCTATCCAAAACCTTTATAAATATTGAATTTGGGAGAGGAATAAAAAAAATTAAAGAATTAACTGAAAAGTAAAAAGGGAAAAATGTAGATGAGCATATAGAATCTACTTAAGTAGTCTCACTCAAAATTAAGAGTTTATAGCTACTTTAATAATGTAATAAGAAAATAAAGAAAATGACATGTTTTCTAATTACATTATAGTACAAAAATGTAAAGGGATACATGCCATATCTGGTTATGTCTATATAACAAACGCTGCATTTCAAAACATGAATAAAAATGACATTTGGTAACTAATTTAAGAAATTATGAAATACTTTTCACCAAAAAAAATTATGAAATAGCATATATACTATAAAATGGCTAGATTAGTTTGAATAATTGAAAAATGTACGATAGATTAAAAACTACTAAGATCATGACTACAATATTTGACCCAAGTTTTAATGTCTTTATTGTACCTAGACTTGTACATATATATAATTGTGATCAATTATGTAGTGTGAAACCAACAATATCTACGCCCTGTTTCTAAAGAAAAAAAAAACTTCATATTCAAATATCTTTGACAATGTATGAGAAATCTTATATAGTAGATACATGATAAAAGTTGCTTCTATACATGACCTTTTGCATGGAATTCAACATTCGAAACCCATTACATGCTTCTCCATTCCATTTCTTCTCAATCTACTTTTGTTAAATGTCACAATAATGAGATCACGTAAAACCATATATATTTGTATATAAAACATTCTCAAAGGTTAGCTTCTCTGCCTTCAATGACATACCATATTTTGACTTTTTGAGGAACCGATCAAGAATCGGTTCAATTGGACAATTGAACCTAATTGGATCAGGGTAAATTACATAGATTAACACTTAACTTTAGATGAGTTTATGTTTTGGTCATCTAACTATAAAAATAATGCTTTAATCACTTATATTTGTAATATTGAATATTTCGATCACTCAATCACATAACATGATGATTTGATTATGTCATGTGGCATGTTTGATGATCATTTCATGTCATGTCATCAGGTCAGATGAAATTTTAGATGATATGACTGTCATATTCATCATGCCACGTGGCATGATGGATAATATGAACATGCCACATAAACATATTAATGGTTTTTTTTTCAAAGCAGATTAAGGGTTTAGTAACCAAAATATTTAATTTACAAATTTAAGTGACCAGATCGTTATTTTTTATAGTTGGGTGACCAAAACAGAAACTCACTTAAAGTTCAGTGATTAAATTTGTAATTTATCCTAAATTATTATATTGTTATATGTATCAGTATAATAATGGGAATTAATTTTCTTAAAGCATTAGAATATGGTAAAAACCTCCCACTATTATGTAGGTCAATCGAAATATCATTATCCTTACATTATGAATTGAGCAATTTTTAGAAATTGTAATGAGAAGAATGGAGGTGAAGCAATCCTGTATACAATATGTGCGTCTTTTAGTTTATAAAGAATTAACCCTTTTTGACCTTTTTGTATAAGAAAGAAATCTTGTTTGACCTTTATACTTTCTGGTCAATCTATTCTTGGAGTAGAACTATGACGAACGGAAACAAAGTTCCCAAATCCTAGACCAATCTTAACCTTTTTGGCCGATAAGAAATAAACAATATTAACCTGAACCGACCAATTCTAAATTTACGTGAAAGAGGACATCGACAAACTAATGTAAGTAATTAGGTTTTAGATAGCATTCTCATTAGTTAATAAATAAATTAACTACTTTGTTTACCCAAGATTCTGTCATCATCAACGTACTAAAGATTACGTCAATTTCATATATTTAATTGTGATTTTTCTATCTATCTATATAAGTAATAATATTATATATATATAATTATAAAACTAATACCATTCCAGCCAAAAAAAACTAATACTATTTTTTTATGAAACAATTTATTCAAGTTACAAATAAATAAAGTTAACATTGTATTAGATTGCCAATTGAGGTTGGTTGAGTTTATAAGATTTTGAACCTCTATTTGTAAGTTTGGGGTATGAGTCGTGTCAACGATCTTCATTGGTGGGTGATCTGTAAGTCCTCTATGAAAATTGTGGCATACCGTGACCTTGGACTGAGACAGCCTCCCCTCACCTAAATTTTTTTTTAAAAATAAAAAAATTATATTAGATCAGATGAAATGAAATCAAACCCTCAAATAAAGTTTTTGATGACTAATCCAAAATCAAATCACCAGAAGCTATTTTATCCATTAATAAGACTTGAACTCGGGTCTTACTTAACCTAAGATTTTATTTTATTTTTTTGGTTGTGTGAGTGTAATTAAGAATCATGTATAGTATTACTAAAGTAATGCCTGATAAGCACAAAGATTAATTCATTCAACCAAACTTCATTTTATCTTTGAATGGATGAGATGGGTCCCAAAGGCCTGTGCCACGTTGGATGAAACCGCGTCTTCAACAGAAAACTCTGTTTTTCTCCCCTGATTTTCTTTCACCAAATCTTATTTTAGTGAGAAACAGAGCACATCCCCTGTTAAAATATCATGACAATTTTTGCATTAAATATAAACCTTAAAAACCAACAAAATCCAAGCTTGTCGACCCAGGATTGGTAAATTCCAATAAGATTTTTAAAATGCTTTTCGGAGTTCCTAGAATCTTAAATTAACATGCACATTAAAGTTTGAAAAATCTTTTCACTCGTGCACCTGCTTGGAAGCTGCTTACTTCCTCCAGGAATTTCAGTGTCCTCTTAACAGTAATTCCAACACAACACTTGTATAAATACCCTTCACTGGATTACACAAAATGTCTCATTCTTACTTGAAACAATCGATTTTGTCTATTAAAAAACACAAACAAATCAATATCATTACATACAAATAGTAAACAATATGGAAGGGAAGAGTGGCAGCAGCCGGGGTGGGTTATCTTCGAGCTATAGAGGCGTGCGGAAGAGAAAATGGGGGAAATGGGTGTCTGAAATTCGTGAGCCTGGTAAAAAAACCAGAATCTGGTTAGGGAGCTTCGAGACGCCGGAAATGGCTGCCGCAGCTTATGATGTAGCAGCTTTACACTTCAGGGGACGCGAGGCACGTCTTAACTTCCCTGAGTTGATTAACTGTCTTCCGAAGCCGGCAAGCTCCAATGCTGATGATATCCGAATGGCGGCTCACGAGGCGGCGTTGCGGATCAGGACTAATGCCGCCCCCGCAGGGTCCGAGAGTGGCGGTGGTGGCAGCTGCTCAAATGCCGGCTCTAGCTCCGGCCTTGGTCCCATCACGGTTAGGCTGTCTCCGACCCAAATTCAGGCCATCAACGAGTCGCCTCTCGACTCTCCCAAGATGTGGATGCAAATGTCTGAGACGTTGATGATGGATGAGTCGTCCATGATGTTTTGCAATGAAAATGAGGAGTGGGATGACATGCAAAATGACCCTCTTTGGGATCCTTAGTTAGGGTCTCCTTAGGTAACGTTTTTTACAAATTATAGTAACATATAAGTAATTAACAACAATGATAATAATGAGCTGGGCATTATTTATAATTTTTTTTAAAATTATTGTTATAACTTCAATATTTTTTTCCAAAATAATGGGTTTTAATTGATATATTTAATAACATCTTACAAAGAAAAGCTCTCACCGAATTAGAGAGAGCTTCTCCACGGAGTATTAAAACTTATATAATATGGTTTTGAATAACACTAATAAACTACGGAAAATAATTTTTATACATCTATTTTTTATTCCTTTTTACTTGTGTGTCTCCCAGATAAGTGAAAAGACTATTTATTTAAATTTGGTGAGATAGGTGGGTATAAAGGTATACAAAGTAGGTGTTCGTATATCATCGTCCCCGTAGAATTTTATTTCTAATGGAATATTTAGCTTATAGTAGCTTATTGTAGTCTTCCCTAACTATTTGATGGAATAGTGTGAGGAAGGATTGTTTGAGGTTGAGGGGAAAGGGGCACTTGTAATCTTTTCAAAGACAGAGAATGGGAGGAGATATTTGGCGGGTCCCTACTCCAACTCCCTAATTAGTGGCTCAGATTTAATCTTCAATTTACGATTTTTTTGAAAGGTCGACCACCATCTGGCTACTTTTTTTAATCAGCTGTGGAAGGGTGGGTGTGGGGTGATTTGTTTTCTTTTGTACTATATATATAGTATATACTATTGATCAATTCGTGTGATAATTTAATTGTATTTCTCATTCAATTACATGTATGATTAAAATTTGCTTATTATATAATTGCGTGTTCGATATTTTTATGCCACTTTTATTTGTGCCAACCATAATCTAGTTTCGTGGGAACTTTGTAGTTTGTACTTCTTCAAACTCCGCTATTAAAGTAGCTAGAAATGATACTCATTTCTTTTTCATTAGACGGAATAGAGGCATAAATTGTAATGTCAACGGGGGAAGAAATGTAGGGGCTATATATCTGTTTCCCGACTTCAAAATTTTCACCATCCCATCTTTCTCTTCTAATTTGCGAGGAGGGATTTCATGATTTCATCACCTTGGTTGATTCAAGTGGTCAGATATTTAGTTTTTCAAATAAGGTTTCGATTTTGATTTTACACTACAAAAATTATTACAATAACGTCCAAGAAAAAAGTTACAAATTATATAATTAAATACTATAATTTATATATGGAAGATAATTTTCAAATTTAACTTATCTAATCCCTATCAAGATAAATTGACATCCCGTTTAGGGGTGCAAATGAATAGGGTGTTCGATGAACAACTTGTGTTCATCTTCGTTTATGACTCGTTTTTCTCGAACAAAATTTTAGTGTTCGTGAACAGGCTCAATAAGTGTTCGTGAATTCGCTCGTGAATTGTTCACAAACAAGTCAATTTAAACGAGTCGAACATAAACGAATATGAACACTACATTAATAAACGAACACGAACACACTATCAAAATTTTAAACGAACACGACCCGAACTCGAATAAGTAAAATGTTCATGAACACGACTGGTTCGTGTTCGAACTCGGCTCGTTCCCGCTCGAGGGAAATTTTTTCTCTTAACCTATGACTCAAATATTGACAACTTTCCATCATACCACCATCAATTTATTATTTTACATTTCAATACACTTTGAAAATTTCCCAATTTTAAATAATGTAGTGCATGTAGTGGACCATTTTAAGTAAGGCCCCGTGAATGGACATGGCCTACCAACAAATATAGACCTTCGATGGAGATCTCGAAAGCTCTACGGGCCAATCCTTCTAGTTAGCCCATCGTGCTAATTCTATTACTAATTCATCATTATCATTTTATTGTTGTCTTTTCTTTCATTTTTGAGTGATACAAAACTAGTGGCTAAAACGTCTCACCCGAGAGTAGGGTACTATGAAGAAACTTTTGCTCCTATAGCCTGCATTACTGCATTGCTTCTATTGCTGCAGTTAAATGTTGGAAACTATTTCTGATGAATGTGAAATATGAATTTTTCAATGGAGAACTTCAAGAAGTTTATATGCATGCATCCTCAATATTCTCATCCTCCTAATAAACAGTGCAAATTCCAATGAGCTCTTTATGGTTTATAATAGGCACCCCGAGCTTAGTTTGCAAAGTTTTGGCTCTATTGCGTCTCAGTTTGGCTTTGGTTCTACTCCCCATGATTCTACGTTTTTCATTCAACTGTCGTTTTACTACTCTATGTGGATGATATGAGAAGATTCATTAAATTTGGAATACCAGCATTGAGAAAATTAAAATACCTTTAGCCAACAATTTGAAATATTGATACTTCACGAGGCTTGAAGTTTCCCTCTGACCCTAATGGCTAGTTGGCTACTATCTCTTAAGATAATTATGCCTTTGATTTATTTTCTTAAACCTATTTATTTACCTAATGAGCTTGGCTCAGGCCGGATTCAATTCTTAAACATCCTTTCTATGGCCCAAACCAAAGTACATGACTAGCCTCTAAGCCCATGAATAGGAATGTTCTCATGCCATTCTAATTTCTAGTCTCTAAAGTAGAAACAAATTTGGAAGAATTCCTCTTAGAAATAATCAATGAATGGTGGTATGAAGGACAATTGTCCATTTTTGGTGTAATGATTCCACTTGAGTGTAATACTATCACTTTTAGATGCAATGAAAAATCTTTCAAAATATCCAAAACACCCTTTTTATTGAACAAGCCTTTTTTTCCATTTGTTGTTGCGTGTCGTCTATGATGTGGCTTTGACCTTGGATTTTTAATTGTCAAAAAATGCAAATACATTACAGAATGTTTTTGGGGTTCTTGATCCCAAATGGCTACTATAACCCAAAAATTGATGAAAAAACCTTGAAGAAATCTGATTCCCCATGCTCCTTATCCTTTTATGTTTGTAGCTCAACAACAATGGCGTCTTCTTCTTAAAAATTGTAATTTTTTTATTAAAAAAAGTGATTTTTTTTCCAAAAAAATGCTTAATTGCCAAAGAAAAGAAAGCTACCTTACTTTGAACCAATTTTTTGGCTACAACCATGGGAGCTCATTTATCTCAACAAACTTCTCTTCCCTTCTCTTCAATCCACAACCACATCAAACTATTTTTTTCCAAACTATTTCAACCAAAAAAAAAAAACTCACATCAACCATCCCAATCCATCCCAAACTTGAACCTACCTCGCATCATTTATCTACAAAAGTTAGTGGCCACTGTTTGATCGGAAATTGCTTGCGACCGCCAGAAGGGTAGTGTTGGACTTGGCAATAGTTAGGTCTTGAACAATCTGACGGAAATGGGTTTTCTTTCCCCTCTTTTCCTCCGTTGGATTCATGGGTATTATTGGTATTATACAAAAACTACTCATTACACTTAAAAGTGATGATTATACCTATTACACCAATAATTGACAACTTTCTTTCATACCACCATTCGTTGATTATTTTGTAGTCCCATACACCTAAGAGGAATTCTCCCAAAAAATTTTCTAGTCTCTAATCAAATGGTAAACTGCAGTGCACATTAATTAACTTCCGGAATCGGCCCCCCGAAAAAAGCTACACATAAATACCATGTGCTTTAGGACGAAAAATTTCCCCAAGATTTAATTTGACATTTAGCTAGCCACTTTGTGCTTACATTTCCTTATTATGATTTATTCTATACCGTTCGATTAAACACCTTGAGTCATTTCTTAACTATTAATTATTTCTTTCACAAAAAAAAAACTATTAATTATTTCAATTCTTTCATGTCATTCTAAATTTTGTCATCAACTCAAACTATGATAGCATGATCTTTTTTAAACATTTTTCAATTCTTAGTATTTGATTGTTGTGAGGAATACAAGGAATGTTGGAATTGGTGGATCTAGGAATTTTAGCTAGTGGGGGCAAGCTAATACACATAGTTCCAGGTTTATCGGGAAAATTTAAACTCTAACCTTATCTCTATCATTGAGGTAATAATCCATAATTCTGTTCCTACTAAAAAAAACTTGAGAATAAAAACGGAATTTAGAGAGATATTTTTATACAAAAAACGTTTCCAAATTGATTAAACACAGAATCTAAGACGTTTTTTAAAGTGTCGTTAAATGCAGCGTCTCTAAGAGCTAGAGACATAAGTGAGCTATCTCTGGATGGAAGACATGGTTTTAGAGACGTTTATCGGTAGGGACATAAGCAATCTGTCTCTGAATGGAGACACGGTCTTAGAGACATTTATCCGTAGAGACATAAGCAAAATCTATCTCTGGAAAGTAGACACGGTCTTAGAGACATTTATTTAGATCGATAACTTAATTATATGATTTGCTATTTCTATTTCTAATACTGTTTCTATTTTGTTTGAAACAAATTTTGACATAAAATCTGAAACAATTCTGGAAACAACATTTTGATTTTCCTAATTTATTTGTTAAATGTAATTATAATAAATATTTAAATTTAATATATTATGCATAATAAATCTAATTGTTTATACCTCAATTTACAATTGAGGGTAAATCGGTCTTCACATAAATAATATTAAGATGTGTGGTCAAGATTTAATTAAAAATCCTGATGAAACATGGTTTCTGCACCACCCTGATTCTGATTGAATTAGGAAAATCTTATAATTAATTATTTAGTGCCGAAAATAAATAAATAAATAATAATCATTTTTGGAATAATTATTATTATTTTCCATTAATGTCGCCCTATGCTAGGGAGGAGGCAGAAAATCAATTAAAGGAGGTAATTTCCTTTAATAAAGTTGCCTGTAGGAAGCAGACAACAAAAAAGGAAGTTGTATCCAGGAGATGAGAAACATCTCATGGACTTACAACACAAAGCCCAAGCCGTCTCCTATGACTAAGGAGGGGCCATCCTGTCTCAGGAAAATTGTCTCATTCTTCCTGCATTGAAAGGAGGCAGAGAGCTAAAGTTTGTCAGCAAGAGAAGCACTTATCTATGTGAGAGAGGAATGTGATTTTCAACCTCACACCTCCTCAATATTCTCACCCTAACATGTTAGTGAAATCGCCTAGCTCTCCTCCCTCTCCCGAGAGACAAAACTACAACTTTTGCATTTTGTTCAATTAAGGACAAAACTGTAAAATTGATCAATTGAGGAGGATACAGGTTGCGATTCCAACAAGGGAGCATACCATGTTGATCCTTGTTTCATGCCGCACCTACTGGTGAAATTTCACCTCATTCTGACACAGTCGAAAAACTTTGTCCCGGTTTGCAATTAAGGACACGTTGTTTAAGGTGATCTAGGCATGATTTTCAAACCAAAAAAATTCCATCACCTTAGATATGTGATATTATGGCTTAGTATCAAATTTGAGTCATTTTGGATATCGGTGGTAACTATTACACTCTTTTCAGTTAAGGACATATGGCTTTCTCACCTCGGTTTAAGTCATTTTCTTAATTAAATATTATTTTTTTGATTTGATGAGCTAAAATATGACTAAAGTATAGTTAATTTCGTGGCTTTGATGTCAAGAGTCCAAATCTTGATATCCGGAGGCCATCTCTCAGTCAGATTAGTTGATTCCAGCTCAGAGTAGGAAGCAGAAACATGCTGAATCACATCAGGAAGAGGAGGAGGACGAAATTTACAAGATAAGGAAGGAGTCCAATGTGTTTCTAAAAGATAGGAGGCGTCCCAGGTGTTTCCTTTCCCTCTCCCAGCTTCTGGAAGCAATCAGAAGATGAAGGAAGCTTCACCTCTCCTTCCTGAAGAAGTTGAAATCACCTTCCTGAGCAAGTCAAGCCCATCAAATTCAAGGCCCATGCCGCCCCCTATATAAAGGGATCAATTCTAGAGCTTCAGACAGATCACACACATCTCAAACCAGCTCCTGCAGCTACGAACTTGCTCCGCGCAAAAAACCAAGCTCCTTGCTTATTTTCTCTCAAAAGCTCCGCGCTTTTTCTCTTGTTCATTACGAGTTCTTACTCGTTCTTCAATATTTCCTTGTTTCAATCTTGTCTCCGGACAAAAGAACACTCTTTTAGTGTTATTTCCTTGTTTCAATCTTGTCTCCGGACATAAAAACACTATACACGTGTTTCTCTCTTAGCAATAACAATTCGTTGTTATTTATTTTTCAATTTCAATCGAGAAGAGTTTGACAACGCAAATTTAGGAAGACATATCTTGTGGATCCAATGATTTAAATGCTCCGGTGTGACTTTAATCCAGTCCCCACAAATCGCTCTGTTTTTTAATTTTGCTGCTCCGCGCACCAGTCCCTTCTCTTTCAACGTCTTTTGGGTTTGCTTTCGTTACTTGTTCTTTTCTTTTTATTTACTTTTTTAGTTTTTCATACTTTCTAGTGGCAAACATGCCGCCAAAAGGTGATGAAGGAAAGTCAAGTCATGGCATGCAAACCAGGAGCAAAGCCGTGACTGATCCTTTACAACTGCCTTTAGACCCTAATTCAAAGGTCCTACTGCAATATCTCACAGACGCCATGAAAATGTCTTTGGCGCATGAACAGAGGATGCAACAGCTCATGGGGTCATTGGATCAGATGAATAGGTCTTATGACCAACTTAAGGAGGCTAATGACTCTCTTAAGGGGCAAATGATGCAAAATCGAGAGAACATCATGGCTCAGATTGGTCTAGTTGAAGACAGACTTAGGGGGCAGATTCAACAAGTGGCACAAGAACAACAGCATTTGTTAACCTCCCTGCACTGCTTCCTCCACCCGTGGCGCCAGTTAACAACATTGGTGCCAATCAAGTACGAGGTGCACCCCAAGCTGATGTTGTTGGTAATAACAACTTACCACCTTCTAGAGATGGAGCAGCAAGAGGGGAGAATGAAGCTAAACTCATCCCTGGACATCAAGAAGTTGCAGACAATGTCCCTGACAATGTTGAGGAGGAGGTCAACAATATTGGACCTCGAGCTGTGGCTTATGTGCCACCTCATGTCGGAAACGACAATGGATAGGGCAATGGCGCAAGGAATGGTCATCAACGCTATCCTTTTCCATGTCACCCACCTCAAGTCGTTGCCATGCAGGGTCCAGTCAATCAGAACTACATCAGGGAGATGATTGAAGACATGATTGGCCCAGCTAACAGAAGAGTTGGAAAGCCATCATTCCAAAAGTCTTATCTAGAAGAGTATGACAGGATTATTAGAGGGAAACATAAATTCAAATCCAATAGTTAAAACCTAAGCCTTATCACTTAAGGATAGGTTTATCACTTGTTTAAATTCAAATGTAAACGTAACTTTATCAGTCTTTATCTTGTATAACTATATAAGCTACACACACACACACATAAATACAATTAGCCTATTTTTCCAAACTATTCTCTGCGTTTTGTTATGGTATTAAGAGCTATTGCTTAACAACATTTTTTTTATCCTTCCCTCTTACTCTTGAATCTTTTCTTGTCATCATGTCTACACCAAGTTCTCCCAAATTTACAAGTACATCTTCCTCTTCTCCCACCATGAATCTAATCACAATTAACTCTGTCGCCCAACTCACCATAAAACTGAATACACAAAATTATCCTTCTTGGAGAGCGCAATTCAACTCTTTGCTGCTTGGTCACAGGCCTTTCGAATTCGTTGATGGATCCAAACCTCCTCCACCTACCACCTTTCAATCTGTCACTGGCAAGGAAACCACTCCTACCACTGTCTCCAATCCAGAATACGAATTCTGGTTTCAGCAAGATCAGCTTTTGCTTCATGGGATAATCTCTTCAACAACAGAGGGTGTTGTACCCTTCATTGCTTCTTGTCAAACATCAAAACAGGCTTGGGACAAGCTCACCCAGATGTTTGCAAACAAAAGCAAATCCAGAATGATGTTTCTAAGGGACAAGTTGGCACAACCACGAGGTTCAAAATCTATAAGTGAGTATTTTCAGTCACTCCGTACCATTGCTGATGATTTAGCATTGATAAACTCACCGGTTTCTGAAGATGATTTAGTCATCTATGCCTTGAATGGCATTGGCCAAGAATACAAAGAGTTTGCTGCAGGTATTCATGCAAGAGAGTCTGTGATTTCATATGAAGAACTGATGGAGAAAATGTGTGACTATAAGACTTTTCTAAAAACACAAGAAACAACTTCTGATCATGTAATTCCCACAGCTTACTCTGCACAAAAGCAATTCAATTATGGTGCCAACAGGTTCAAATCTCAGAATTACCAGCAAAGACAAAATCACAAAGCTCCACACTCCATTGGTCAGAAGCTAACCTGTCAATATCATGACAAGCCTAGTCACTCAGTAAAGTGGTGTCGCAAAATTAAACCAAAGCAAGCTCAAATGACTGCAAATCATGTTTCTGCAAAACCAGCCTCACATGTACCAGTCAAAAATACTCCTTGGATTGCTGATATAGGAGCTTCCCATCATGTCACTGCAAAATTGGACAACTTAGATCTGAACAGTCCATATGATGGCATTGATAAGTTATATGTTGGAGATGGTACGGGTCTTCCTATTTCTCACACTGGCTCTAGATCACTTAAAACTCAAAATAACTCCTTTGCATTGCAAGATGTTTTAGTTGTTCCTCAAGCAAACACTAATCTTGTTTCTGTATCTAAATTTTGCAAACATAACAATGTCTCATGTGAGTTCTTTGGTTCTTGTTTTTTGGTGAAGGATTTGTCTATGAGGAAGCCACTGGCTCGAGGCCTGAATAAGGATGGTATGTATGAGTTTCCTCCCAGTGATTCACTTCTTGGACCACCTGCCTTGGCATTAGTTGGCACCAGAACAAACAAGCAAGTTTGTCACCAGAGATTAGGCCATTTTTCATCTCAAACTTTGCAATTTCTTGTTAAGCATTTTGATTTGCCTTGTTTCAGAAATTCTTCTTCTGAACTTTATACTTCATGTGCTTGCAATAAAATTCACAAGCTACCTTTTGCTCATTTGAGTTTTGTTACTAAAGCACCTCTTGAAATCTTGTTCACTGATGTTTGGGGTCCTGCTCGAATTCCATCCCCTAATGGATTCAAATACTATGTCAGCTTTGTTGATTATCACACTAGATATATTTGGTTTTTCCCTATGAAATTTAAATCTAATGTTTATTCAATCTATTCCAAATTCAAAATTCTTGTGGAAAAATTCTTTAAGTCTAACATTCTGACAGTATACTCTGATTGTGGTGGTGAGTATGAAAAACTCAAATCCTTCCTCAGCTCTCTTGGAATTCAGCATCTTCAAACACCTCCTCATACTCCCGAGAATAATGCAGTAGCTGAAAGAAAACACAGAAGTATAGTGGAAACCAGACTCACTCTTCTACACAATGCTTCAATGCCCTTAAAATTTTGCCCTTATGCTTTGCAAGCTGCAGTATACCTGGTAAATAGACTTCCTACTAAAGTTGTTTCAAATAAAAGCCCTTATGAAAGCTTGTTTCAGCAAAGTCCAAATTATAGCAAACTCAAAATTTTTGGATACTTATGCTTTCCTTGGTTAAAGCCTTATTCAGAACATAAGCTCCTTCCCAAATCTAAACCTTGTGTTTTTCTAGGTTATGCCAAAAATTAGAGTGCTTATTTGTGTTTAGAGTTGGAAACAAACAGAATTTTTGTCTCTCGGCATGTACTTTTCAATGAATACATGTTTCCTTTCTCATCTTTTTCAAATACTAAAGTTTCTCAGCAGCTTGAGCCTCAACCCATGGCATATAGTGATGTTCCTGTGACTCAAACAGTCTCATCAAGCACTCAACATCCTCTTATCTCAAACTCCATAAATGAAGTTGGAAACTCAAACACACCTGCACCAGTGGCTTCATCCTTTGACAATCTTGCTACACCAAACAATGAGGTAACAAACTTACACACTGATTATTTTTCATCTTCTTCACCCATACAAGCTGTCTCTATTGCTCCTCAGCCTGTTCGAACTCATCCAATGACCACTAGGTCTCAGAACAATATTTTTAAACCTAAAAAGTTGTTCTTAGCCACCAAGCACCCCATTGAGCCATCCGAAGAACCAACTTGTGCTTCAAAAGCCATTAAGATTCCACACTGGAAAGATGCAATGCTTGAAAAGCTTCAAGCTCTTCATAGAATTAAGACATGGGAGTTAGTACCTCCACCTACATATATAAATGTGATAGGCTGTAAGTGGGTATTTCGAGTAAAAAAGAATTTAGATGGAAGCATTTCAAGGTACAAGGCAAGACTTGTTGCCAAAGGTTTTACACAGAGGGCTGGCTTAGATTATCATGAAACCTTTAGCCCAGTGATCAAACCTGTTACTGTGAGAATGGTTCTATGTATTGCAGTTTCAAATGGGTAGCCTCTGCATCAAATGGATGTCAACAATGCTTTTCTTCAAGTAGATTTAAAAGAAGAGGTGTTTATGAAACAACCACCTATGTTTGTGGATAAGGCTCGACCTGATTATGTTTGCAAATTGCAAAAAGCTCTCTATGGTCTGAAACAGGCACCGAGGGCCTAATATTGTGCTTTGAGCAGCTTTCTTAAAAGCTATGGCTTCGACAACTCAACTGCTGATACTTCACTATTTGTGTATCACAAAAATGGTATTTTAGCATATATGGTAGTGTATGTCGATGATATTATACTAACTGGGAATGATGATGTGTTCTTAAAGCAGTTCAGTGCAGATCTCTCAGACAAATTCTCTCTAAAAGATTTTGGTCACTTAAACTACTTCCTTGGTGTTGAAGTTGAGCATCTCAAAACTGGAATTTTTCTTTCTCAGAGGAAATATATCATGGACATTTTGGAGAAAGCAAACATGAGTGGAGCAAAAGCTAGCAATACTCCCATGTCTACAACTGCTACACTAAGCCTAAATGATGGCACTGCTTCAGTTGATGCTCACCAGTTCAGACAAGTTCTTGGCTCTGTCCAGTATCTTTCCTTAACCAGACTTGACATAAGTTTTGTGGTTAACAGATTGTCTGAACTCATGCATAAGCCAACTGAAAAGCATCTCCAAGCACTAAAAAAGGTCCTTAGATATCTAAAAAGAACATTACAGCATGGTCTTTTCATTCAGAAAGTAGCAAAGCCGATTATTACAACTTATTCTGACTCGGATTGGGCTGGCAATCCAGATGACAAACTGTCAACCTCGACCTATATCATTTATCTTGGCAACACACCTATTTCCTGGAGTTCTAAAAAGCAAAAAGCAGTTGCTAAGTCTTCCACTGAGGCCGAATACAAATCAATTGCACAAACAGTGTCTGAGCTTGCTTAGATCAAGTCATTAATGTTGGAACTGCACATTCCTTCCACCTCAAATCCAGTTATCTACTGTGATAATCTAAGTGCAACTTACACTTGTTCCAATCCAGTGTTCCACACTCGAATGAAACACCTTGCACTTGACTATCTTTTTGTTCGAGAAAAGGTCTAAGTTGGGGAACTCCAAGTGAAGCATATCTCCACCAAAGATCAGTTAGCATATGCCCTAACCAAACCACTCTCCAATGACAGATTCCACTTGCTTACATCCAAGATTGGTGTCCTTGATCGATCCACCATCTTGCGGGAGGATATTAAAGGGAAACAGAAATTCAAATCCAATAGTTAAAACCTAAGCCTTATCACTTAATGATAGGTTTATCAGTTGTTTAAATTCAAATGTAAATGTAACTTTATCAGTCCTTATCTTGTACAGCTATATAAGCTACGCATACACAGAAATATAATTAGCCCATTTTTCCAAACAATTCTCTGCGTTCTGTTAAGGATATATCCACTTCCTAGAGGATACATAGTCCCTGACTTCACAAGTTTCTGGAACTTCAAGTGAACAGACTACTCTATAGCACATTGCTCGTTTCACTGTGCAATGTGGGGAGGCTAACTCTGGCTACCATAAACTCCGCTTGTTCCCAAACTCAGTCACTGGAGTAGCCTTCATGTGGTATATTAACTTACCACCTAACTCAATAAGGACTTAGGAAGAGATGGAGATGTTGTTTCACACACAATTCTATCGAACTGAGCCAGAAGTCTCTATGGCTGACTTGTCACACCTTTATCAAAAGAAATGGGAGTCAGCTGAACATTACTTAGCTCGCTTCAAGAAGCTAAGAAACAGGTGCCGCACAACTCTCCATGAGATAGAGTTTGTGCGCCTAGCTCAAAATGGACTTGACATAGAACTTCAAAAGAAATTCGAAGGAGTTGACTTCAGAGGCTTCTTTGAGATGTCAACCAAGGTGACAAGATATGAGATTCTCCTACAAGAGGACAATGAACGAAGAAGTTCATCTTATGTCACTTATTAGCAAGAGCCAAATTTTGAACTTGGAGTTGCCGAGGTCAAAGCTGATCGCCTATTGAGTGTTCATATCTGATAAAGGCAGGAGTTGGACACCCTTAGACTCAGGAAAGGTTTGCTGCTATGTATCAGCGCCAGGCAGAGAAGAAACCCTATGATGCGAGTAGAACGTATTCGTTCGACATCTCAAAGACAAATGAAGTCTTTGACTTTCTTCATAAGTCTGGCATGATCAAGCTTCCTCCTGGACATGTCCTTCCTTCACCTGAAGACCTCAAAGAAAGAGAATACTGCAAGTACCATGACTCTTGGGGGCCGTTTGGTTCAAGGTAATCTCGTGATATTACCGAGAATGTCGTGGTAATCGCAAAATATTACCACGTTTGGGTGGTAATGTCGTGGTAATGAGGGATTACCTCACGTGACCTCTTGGGCCACTATACCGGTAACGGGATTACCGTTTTTAGGGTGGGTATATGAGATTACCACGCGGGTAGCAAAATGTGGTAATCTCACTTAAATGGCCAAAGACCATTTTATCCTGATGTCCGAAATTATTGTTCCAAAAATAACCCCCCATAACCCCCCACTTTGATTTATTTTCTAATAAAACTAAACCCTTAGCTCGACCCCTCCCCATCATTTTTCCTTCATCAACTTCATCTTTTTCAAACTTCTTCCTCTTCCAAGCCGAAACCCTAGCTTCTCTAGCGCTACCGCCGCGTCGACCGGAGAGACCCAAAGAAGCCGCCATCCGGTTGCTTGTGTTGTGTTCGATCTCCCTTCTTTTCTTTGTGTTTTTTTTGGTTAGGGTATATGGAATGGGTTGGGATTTTCTTGAATTTTGTTCGGTTTTTAGACTTTTTTACAGTGGGTTTTGCTTAATTGTTGTATGATTCGTCATTGGTTTGTCTAATTTTAGATGACAGTAATGTACTTTTTTTGGGGTGTGAATTCTAATTGCTGAATCTTTCAATGGAAAATGTCAGTGGTTCTTCAAATATTAATGAAAATGGTCATTCGTTCTTCAATTTGTTACACATTTTTTATGTGTTTGTTTTAATTGCTAAAAGATTTGGGTGGGAATTCTGTTTAGATAGAATAAATATGGAAGACATTGAGCCTGGAATTCATGCCAGAGCAAGTGAAGGTCGATTGGGTATGGAAATTTGGAAGAACTCTGCATGCTTTCAATCAGAACTCAAAAGCAAAAGATGTTTGGAGTTTGTTTTTTTGGTCCACTAATTGGCATGCAATCTGTTCAGAATGGTGCCACTGCCATTTAGCTGGTGATGGTTTCTTTTGGGCCATTTTGGGAGGAAGGAATGACTGTTTAGGCTTAATTACTGACACTTATCTCATGGATTTGACCATGTATCCTTTATCAATTGATGCTGTTGCAAAATTTAAGGATTTTGCTTGCAACAATCTTGTGTTGGCAACTATGATGAAGAAGCATATATATTGCATCATCAACCCCCAATTTTTTGTAATAATATCTTAATATATTGCATCATCAACCTCAACTTGAAAACTGTTTTGATTGCTTGTAGTTTGTTGAAGAGAGCACATAGAATTTGACACACACACACACACACACACACACTGCTTGTAGTTTGTTGAAGAGAGCACATAGAATTTGACACACACACACACACACACACACACACACACTGCTTGTAGTTTGTTGAAGAGAGCACATAGAATTTGACACACACACACACACACACACACACTGCTTGTAGTTTGTTGAAGAGAGCACATAGAATTTGACACACACACACACACACACACACACACACACTGTCTTGTAGTTGTTAGAAGAGAGCACATAGTAATTGACACACACACACACACACACACACACACACACACACACACACACACACACACACACACACACACACACACACACACACACACACACACACACACACACACACACACACACACACACACACACACACACACACACACACACACACACACACACACACACACACACACACACACACACACACACACACACACACACACACACACACACACACACACACACACACACACACACACACACACACACACACACACACACACACACACACACACACACACACACACATGCTTGTAGTTTGTTGAAGAGAGCACATAGAATTTGACACACACACACACACACAAATCAAGCCTTTTGTTTTGTCGTGTCATATATATAGGCTTACAAAAGGAGAATAGATATATTCATATCTATATATATAGGCATTGGTTTGTTACTAGTCAGGGGTATTGTGTGTAAAATGTCACACATACCCATGACATACCCACCATTTTAGATGTGCATACCAAACGCGGTTAAGGCAGATATCTAGGAATATTTATGATGAAACAAACGTGGGAAATGTAAATTACCCCAACATGGATGGGTATATCAGATTACTTAAGTGAAATGCCGGGTATATCAAAAATCATGGGCATATCCCAATTCTCGAACTAAACGGCCCCTTGGAGGCATCCAACCAACAACTGTACTGTATTTAAGAATATAGTACAAGAAAAGATAGAGAGAGGAATTTAGAAGTTCCCTAAAGTCCCCAAGAAGGACATGGGAGTCGATAAGAATCCTTTCCCAGCACCTATACACATGGCCACATTCAACTTTCCAAAAGATAGACAACTGGCTAGTAAGGAAGCTAAGAAGGGAGAAACAATACCAAAGAGGACGAATTCGGCTACAAGGTCCTCCTTGTCAACTGACCCTCAACAAGAAGCTGAGTTTATTTACCATTCTTCTAAGATCAAGAAGTTGGTTGATAAAACTAAGTCTAAGACTTTGGGTCTTCATTCAGATCGGCCTTGGTATCCAAACACGGTCGCTGTGAGACTTAAAACACCAAGAAGGAGGCTAGAACTTTTCTCATCTGAAGATGAAGAAGAACCTGTAAAGCATCCTGATACTTTTTCAAAGAAAGAAGTTCGAAGGAAGTTGGAATTTTCATAAAAAACTCCACTCTAAAAGGAGAAGAAAAGCAAAACAAAACATGTTCCCAACTCGGGGGGAAAACAAGAAACTTCTCCTCCTCCTCATAAGCAAAGCAAGTGGGAGTTTAGAGAGTCATTATCAAAGGTGGTGCCCTCCTCCTCTCATCTGAACTCATCTCTCCCTCATAAAATGTAGAGGTTCTCCAAAAGGGAACATGAACAACAACCACATGTTGAATTTCATTATAAGTCTTACTCAAAGAGGACTAAACGTGAAATCAGACCATGGCTGAATCATAAGAAGGAAGAATATCGCCAAGCAGCTGTGAAGATGAAGATGAACTTGCGAAGTGACCATGCACAGCCAAGAATGGTTAAGCCATTATCCAATACTCAGAATGGTGTGTGGCAGAGAGTGCAACATCCCAAGTATTATGTTCAAAGAAATAGGAGGACTTGGAGGAGACGTGAACTCAGAAGGAGAGCGAAAGCTCGTAAAGAAGGTGAATTTGACGCCATGCAAGTTGATGAGAGTGGATGTGAACCCCCAAGGGAGTCATAACCCATCAACAAGGTAGATACATCCCTCATGGATCTAGCAGACATGGGAGTAAAGTTATGCAAGGCAAAAATCATCTCTGAAGAAGCAAAACTCAAGGAGAGAGCACTCAAGCTGGATCGAAGAGAAGTTGAACTCCAAGATCAAAGACAAGCTCTAATTGACATAGTTTATAGAAATGAAGATTATTCTTGCCAAGAACTAGCTGAGAAGGGCGCCATCAACGAGGAGGTAGTTCGTGCTTACAGAAGACTAGCCATGAGGGCACTCGCCATAGGTGATGAAGATGATTTTGAAGTCTGTAGTATTGATCTTGAGTGGCCTCATGTGATGGCCAATCTTCAAGTCTTCTTGATAAAGCCTCATAAGGAAATTTCCTATAGACTTAATTCACATTGAAGAAGGCATGTCACCATGGCAAATATCAATTTTTCTTGAATAAGCAAAGTTAGATAAGGAAAGGAAAAAGTTTGAAGCTAAGAGGATAGAACACATCAAAGCTGAAAACATCATTTTTGAAAGGCAAGAGGTAATAGATAACGCTGCTCGACAATTCCTCAGGAGAGTCATTGTTGAAGAACTCAAAATGAAGGTTGACAATTCTTAGGAGACCAAAATGATGAACAATGGACTTCTATTGAGGAAGGTAATGGCGCCACAAATGCTGAAAAAGTCATACAAACTTCATCTGATCAAAATCTGCTATGTGATGAAAGTTTGGAAGGCATGCTTGACACAATGAGTGAAGATGAAACCTTAGTTGTTGAGGACTTTGACAACAAGTCTGTTGATTCAGTGGCCTTTGGATAGTTCATGGTTAACCTCAACCATACTACTCTCACTCTTCCATGCACATTTGCTACTAGGTTGAAAGAGCGAGTAGACTCATTTGAACCACCCTCTTATCAAGAAATTGAAGATGTCATCGAGATTCCTCAAAAGGAAGACTCTGGGGGCAACAACTCAGATGATGCTAATGCCATAGTCTTCATGAGACTGCTACTTGCCACATCAAACCTTTGTATATCAAAGCTCATATTGATGGCATTTCTATAAATAGGGTACTTGTTGACAATGTGCAACAGTGAACCTCATTCCCTATTAATCATTGAAGAAGCTTGGCAAATGTACAGATGACTTGATCAAGTCAGAAGTCACTGTGAGTGATTTCTCTGGTACCATCAAGAAGACGAGAGGCATTTTACCTGCTCAGTTGACCATTGGATCGAAAACATCCCTTTCTGCCTTCTTCGTGGTTGATTCTTCATCAAATTATAACATGCTACTTGGGAGAGATTGGATTCATTCAAATTGGTGTGTGCCATAATCTCTGCACCAGTTGCTGATATTTTGGAATGGCACTAAAGTTGAAGTGGTCAAGTACTAAGAATAGACCATTCAAAGTTGAATCACATGCAGTTAATGTGAGATTCTATGATGGAACAACTAAACCAATCAGGTTCATGGGCCAGGACAAGTAAGGCCGACCATATCCCATCATCTCCACTAGAGAAATCAAACAAGAAGCCTTGAAAGAGGTAATGGAAAATCTTGTGTGGCCTGATGCTTTGATCCCTTTCAAGCCGCTTCCATGTGCTCCTATCATAGAGGAGATCCCATGAGTACACAACCTAAAGAGGTTTTGTTGGCCAACGACATCTTGAAAAAGTTGTCGACTTTGGCCTTAGATATGAAGCTTCAAAGCTTAGATATAAAGTTGTCTGTATTATTGCCAAGACAAACATAATAAAATACATGCTAACTCGGCCTCTCCTTAAAGGTCGATTAGGAAAATGGTGCTTAGCGCTTTCCGAGTTTAGCTTCAAGTACATTCCTCAGAAAGCAGTAAAAGGCCAAGCTATTGCTGACTTCTTGGCCGACCATCCTTGCTTAGATTTGGGTGAAGAATTTGAAGATTTAAACTTAGTCATGGAAGTGTCTTTAATACCATGGACACTAGAGTTTGACGGGTCTAGCACTGCTAACTCAGTAGGTGCAGGAATTGTAATCACTTCTCCTGATGATGACTAGACCATGATGTAATTCCACTTGGACTTTGATTGTACTAACAATCAAGCCGAGTATGAGGCACTCATCATTGGTTTAGAGTTACTCAGAGAGATGAAAGTATCTACAGTACACATCAAAGGTGACTCTCTGCTAGTGATCAACCAACTCACTTGAGAGTTCAATTGTACAAGTGTATCTTTATTGCCATACTATGCAGTGGTAGTGCAACTGTTAGAGAAATTTGATGATGTATGAATAGAGCATGTCCCCGAACATCAAAACGAAGCTGCAAATGTCGCTGCACAGCTTGCATCTGGTCTCACATTCCAAGAAGACATTTGGAAGAAAATGGTGAATGTTGAAAGGAGGAGCATGGCTTCAACATTTGTTAGGGACAATGTGTTTGAGGTATACAACATAATACACAGGCTTGATGATTGGCGTCAACCATTCCTTGACTATCTTCAAAACCCATCAATAAGGGTCAGTAGGAGGATAAAGACTTTGGTTGTTCACTATACTGTCTTAGCTGATGAGTTGTATCGAAAAAACTTAGAAGGATCTTTGATGAGATGTCTAGACAACGAAGAAGCTAAGAAAGTCATCAAGGATGTACATGAAGGCTTGTGTGGTGCATATCAAGCTGGAAGAAAGATGAGATGGCTAATACGCCGTCATGGCTTTTATTGGCCAACCATCATGAAAGACTTTATGGAATTTGCCAGAGGTTGCCAAGCTTGTCAGAGGTATGGTCCTATTTGGAAACTTCCATCAGAAGAGTTACATTCTATAATAAAGCCTTGGCCTTTTAGAGGATGGGCAATTGATCTAATTGGAAAGATTTACCCACCTGCTAAGGGAGGTGTCTGCTTTATTATAGTTGTCACGGATTATTTCACCAAGTGGGTGGAGGCAAAAGCTCTGAATGGCATAACTCATAATGACATCAAGAAATTCATCAAGGAACATATCATCTATCGCTTTGGGATTCCAGAAACACTCACCGCCGATCAAGGTACAAACTTTGATGGTGAGATTACAAGGAGTTTGGAAAGAAAATTTGGCCTAAAATTCACTAAGTCCATACCATACTACGCACAGGCTAATGGATAGGCCGAACCTTCTAACAAAGTGATGATAGGCATCATAGAGAAGATGTTAAAAAACAAACCTGGTAAATGGAATAACATCTTGCCAAAAGCTTTTTGGCCGTATCGTATGTCACAACGCTCGAGCACTGGTGTGAGTCCATTTAGCCTAACATATGGTCATGATGCGATGGTTCCTATGGAACTTTTGGCAAAGTCAGCCAGAGTTGCATTTCAAAACAACTTGTAGTGGTATGACTACAATGACGCCATGATGATTGAGCTTGAAGACCTTGATTCTGAAGGGTTAGATGCTTTGATTCACCTGCAAGCACAAAAGAAGAAGGCATAAAGAAATTACAACAAGAAAGTTTGTCAACGAAGTTTTATCGAAGGCGAATTGGTATGGAAAGCTTTCTTGCCTATCGACTCTAAGAAACGTGGAAAGTGGTCTCCTAAATGGGAAGGATCATTTCGTATCAAGAAAGTACTTAAGAATGGTGCTTATTGGTTAGAAACTGAAGATGGTGAATTCCATAAAAGTGATGATAGGCATCATAGAGAAGATGCTTCATTGAAGTGTAGAAGGAACATACACGCTTCGTGGACTAAGCCGCCCCAATTGCGTTCCTGCGGCTTGAAAATAAAAATAAATATTTTTGTTACTTGTGAAGTAACAAAATTTCAAAAATTTTTGCCACTAAGTATAATAGATGTGGCGAAATTAGTAGAAAATTAAAAGGAAAACTCCATCATTAAAATTATAAATGTGTTGCGGAGTTTAACTTTAATTTTTGGCCTTAATTGGACATAGAGACCGAATTTGCTAGGGTTTTAGGGGGGTTGTTGCCAATTTCATCTAAGTCCTTGGCAATTTAACTTCAAATAAAATCCCAAGTATTCAAATCTTTGTGGTTTTAGTCATAAGACCATGAGATTAATTTGACAAGGATTTTGTTTAAGTTAGTTGGCTAAATAAATAATAAAAGGCCACTAATATAAAAGTTGGCTAAAAATCCATTGCCACCAATTTAAAACATAAACATAACTTGTTTTGAAATTGAAATCAATCCATAAAAGAAAATCTTAAAGTCATATGATTACCTGAGAAAAGTAAAAATACGGAAAAGAAATAAAGTCCTAAGCCAGGATTTGGAGACTACTCATCCTCGTCAGACACCTCAGCTTCCTCCTCTTCAACTTCAGCGAAGGGATCATCTCCGTTGAAGACTTCAAAGTAGTTGGGGATATTTCCTTTCCAAGTCTGAAAAATGTTGGTATGTTGTTCCAATTGGAAATATTTGGTACCCATCTCTTCATCAATCTCCTTGATATCAACTAGAGAGGCAACAATCCCTTCAATCTGCATACACTTCTCTATAACGGCTTGCTCCCTGTTGGTCTTCATAATAGTGAGTTCGCCCTCCACTTTGGCAATTTGGGCTTTGAGATTTTCCCAAAGTGTGTTGAAAAGTACTTCATGGTCAGTTGGAGTAGCTATCTCATAAAACTTCATGATCTAAAGTTCAAGTTCTCCTCTACTAGTCAGGTATTCGGCCTTAGAGAGATGAATCTGGGCCAATGCTTTGGAAGTGCGGTTGTATTCAGCAGCAAATACTTTGAAGAGAATGGGAAAGTCACGCCAAAATTGAAAAACATGAGGATCAACTCTAGGAGAAGAGCATAAGATGTCAATAGCTCCTTGAATTGAATCTACAGTCTCTTCCATAGCAGCACGTTTGGCATTGTTTAAGAAAATTTCAATATCTCCAATAGCCATCTCAAGCTCCAAATTTGAAGGAATTTCTTCAAGGTTTTCTGCTTTAGGGACTTTCAGGAGCGTTGCAACAAGATCCTTTGAAACTACATCAAAATTAACAAAGTTGATAATATACAATTTTTGTTAATACAACAAGTTGGTGAAATTAAAATTTTACCACCTTAAATTATTTCATAATTTTTATTTTGGAAAAATATTAATTATGGCTGCCAAAATTAATTATGCTAATATTTTAAAGAAAAATCAAATTAATTTTGGCCTTAAAATACAACAAGGTCGAAAACCCTGATTGCATGCCGCCCAAATTGCAATTTTTGCAATTAAGGCCGTGGCGTGCTAACATTTTGGGTGCTCATCAAATTGGGTTTCATGACTATGAAATTTAACCTAATTATGCCTAAATCCTACACATATTTTTGGCTAAATTAATCAATTGAGCCAAAAATCATAAAACCCTAACCTTAGTAACTAAATAGCATGCCGCCCAAATTGCAAGTTTTGCAATTTAGGCCGCGACATGCTAGGGTTTGGGAATCCATCAAAATCAGGTCTCATGCTTATGAAATACAACCTAATTTGGTGCAAAGAGCCTGATTTAACCCCTGAATTTTTGGCCAAATTGAACAAATAGGCCGAAAATTCCAAAAATTTCCTAAACCCTAGGGACCTAATCGCATACCGCCAAAAATTGGTCCAAATTTTGCAAAGTGAGCCGCGGCATGTTAGGGTTTTATCCTTTGTTAATTAGGTTTGTTGCTCATCAAATTTTGACCTAATTTCATGAGGAAAACATCTTGTCCTAATCAATTTTGGCTAGATTTAGTCCTAGGCCGAATTGAACTTTGATTTTTGGCCAATTAAGGCTGAAACTATGCAACTAGGGTTTATAAACCCTAATCGACGATACCAGGCCCAATTTCAACCTAATTAACATGTGTTCATGCTATTTTCTACATGATTATTTGCAGAAACATGTTTATTGGAAGATCTATAGTAAAAACTAATTCCTAGGCCGAAATTTACATGATTTTTGCTAGCGTTTTATGCCAATTTCTTCACTAAATCAAATTATTCCTCTAAATTCCAGCAGCTATATTACCCAAAATTCATCATCATAATCGACACAAACATGCATCCTAAGTTAGGGTATGCGGCATGGAATGAAATTGATGAATTTAAATTCAAAAAATTGAAATTTCATGAAGTAATTACCTTGGTTTGATGTTGATTTGGGATCAATCACCATGGACTTAATTTTTGGCTTTGGTTGAGCCAAATTGGAGCTGCCTTCATGGGAATGTGATCCAAATTGCTTGATCCTTGCCAAAAATTTGGAAGCCTCCAAGATTAAGGAGCTGCGGCTTAAATTGTTTGGCATGGAGGAAGGCTTTGATTTATGATTTTTGTTGTTGAAACCTTGATCTTTGGAAGCCATTGGAGCTTGACAAAGTTGCTGAAAATTTCGGCTAAGTATGGTACCAAGGAGGGGTCGACGTTGGCTAGGAAAAATAAGAGGAAGAATTTTGGCTAAGACCAATTTCCTTATATACAAGTTCAAATCCTTTTAATTCAAGGACTTAAGCTTGAGGGGGCATTGTTTATACCTCAATTTATAATTGAGGGTAAATTGGTCTTCACATAAATAATATTATGATGTGTGGTCAAGATTTAATTAAAAATCCTGATGAAACATGGTTTCTGCACCACCCTGATTCTGATTGAATTAGGAAAATCTTATAATTAATTATTTAATGCCGAAATTAATTAAATAAATAATTATTATTTTTGGAATAATTATTATTATTTTCCATTAATGCCGCCCTATGCTAGGGAGGAGGCAGAAAATCAATTAAAGGAGGTAATTTCCTTTCATAAAGTTGCCTGCGGGTGGCAGATAGCAAAAAAAGGAAGTTGTATCCAGGAGATGGGAAACATCTCATGGACTTACAACACCAAGCCCAAGCCGTCTCCTATGACTAAGGAGGGGCCGCCTTGTCTCAGGAAAATTGTCTCTTTCTTCCTGCATTGAAAGGAGGCAGAGAGCTAAAGTTTGTTAGCAAGAGAAGCACTTATCTATGTGAGAGAGGAATGAGATTTTCAACCTCACACCTCCTCAATATTCTCACCCTAACATGTTAGTGAAATCGCCTAGCTCTCCTCCCTCTCTCGAGAGGCAAAACTGCAACTTTTGCATTTTGTTCAAGTAAGGACAAAACGGTAAAATTGATCAATTGAGGAGGATAAAGGTTGTGATTTCAACAAGGGAGCATACCATGTTGATCCTTGTTTCATGCCGCACCTACTGGTGAAATTTCACCTCATTCTGACACAGTCGAAAAACTTTGTCCCAGTTTGCAATTAACGACACGTTGTCGGTTTAAGGTGATCTAGGCATGATTTTTGAACCAAACAAGTTCCATCACCTTAGATATGTGATATTATGGCTTAGTATCAAATTTGAGCCATTTTGGATATCGGTGGTAACTATTACACTCTTTTCAGTTAAGGACATATGGCTTTCTCACCCCGGTTTAAGCCATTTTCTTAATTAAATATTATTTTTATGATTTGATGAGCTAAAATATGAGTAAGTATAGTTAATTTCGTGGCTTTGATGTCAAGAGTCCAAATCTTGATATTCGGAGGCTATCTCTCAGTCAGATTAGTTGATTCCAGCTCTGAGGAGGAAGTAGAAACATGCTGAATCACATCAGGAAGAGGAGGAGGACGAAATATAAGGAGGGAGTCCAAAGTGTTTCTAGAAGATAGGAGGCGTCCCAGGTGTTTCCTTTCCCTCTCCCAACTTCTGGAAGCAATCAGAAAAAGAAGTAAGCTTCACCTCTCCTTCCTGAAAGTTATCACCTTCCTGAAGAAGTTGAAATCGCCTTCCTGAGCAAGTCAAGCCCATCAAATTCAAGGCCCATGCCGCCCCCTATATAAAGGGATCAATTCCAGAGTTTCAGACAGATCGAACACATCTCAAACACAGATCACACACATCTCAAACCAGCTCCTGCAGCTACAAACTTGCTCCGCGCAAAAAACCAAGCTTTGTGCTTATTTTTTCTCAAAAGCTTCGCGTTTTTTCTCTTGTTCATCACGAGTTCTTACTCGTTCTTCAATATTTCCTTGTTTCAATCTTGTCTCTGGACAAAAGAACACTTTTTTAGTGTTATTTCCTTGTTTCAATCTTATCTTCGGATATAAAAACATTGTACACGTGTTTCTCTCTCAGCAATAACAATCCGTTGTTATTTCTTTTTCAATTTCAATCAAGAAGAGTTTGACAACGCAAATTTAGGCAGACATATCTTGTGGATCCAATGATTTAAATGCTCCGGTGTGACTTTAATCCAGTCCCCACAAATCGCTCTGATTTTTAATTTTGCTGCTCCGCACACCAGTTCATGTTTCTACAACCTCTTTGTCAATTTCAGCAAATTGACTGGCACGCCCCTATGCTGTCATAAAGTTTTTAATGCAAAATCTCTTCAAGAGATTTTTTGGCGCAACACTAATACAGTGTATTATAAAACTGGAATTTTCAGCAAATACCAATGATAAAACTGAAATTCTTAACTGAAATCATATTAATATTAATAATCAATAAGATAATGTTAACAAAAATAAAGTTATATTTGTCCCCAAAAAGAGCAGTATATACTTAGAATTGACATTGGGGATATTCAAGAACAATGCAAAAACAACATAACTATATATATATATATGTCCCCAAAAAGAGCAAAATATACTTAGCTATAACATTGGGGATATTAAAAAAGAGAACAAAAACATCGAAACATGTATATACTTGCCTAATCATCCATTAGATCATCATGATTATCATCATCAACTTCATCTTCACTGGCACTAGTACCATACTCATCGTCCATATCAGCATCGGGATTAGGATGATGCTCAGACTGCTGCTTCGAAGCTTGGCAAGACTGACTGGCACCAATCGTGAACTCAACCAGTGGAGGCAACTGGGGATTAGGAATCCCATGGGCTAACAACATTGATCGTACAACCTCCAGTAATGACTTATGATTTGCCTCCATATGTGACAGCCGCTTCTTAAGTTTTCGGTTGTCTTTAGCTTGCTTCGATCCCCTCTTCACCAACTCGTCAACCCTTGTCTGCAGTTGTATGTTTTGCTTTGCAAGGGGATTAACACGACCTCGATGAGTCGAGTGAACTAAGTTGCCCATGCCAATTGTTCGACCCTTGGAGTCTACTGCCACACTATCCCAAATTTCTTTTCGGTCAATACGAGCTTGTGCTTCTGGGTCATCACTGCAGCATTGATAGCTGCTGCAAGGGCCTTTCGGTACTCATCCTAACACAAAGAACAGCCAAGCATAAAAAAAGAATCATTTAAATCACATAACCCAGCTATCATAATTCCCACATATTGAAATCAAAAGACATGGTTAAGTTAAAAAAAAAAAACCCATACAACCATGCACAATACAACCACTTAAATCTTCAAAAACAAAGAAAACATTCCAGCTTGTGGTTAAACAAACACAATATAGCCATATACAACCACGCAAATCTTCAAAAATAATAAAAACAATCCAGCTGGTTAACATTTCAACACATTTCAGCCAAGTGCAACAATCACTTAAATATTCGGGAACAATGACATGTATAAAAAACAGATTCACTTTAAACAATCACTTTAACTAGCCAAATTGACATTCTTCTAACTGGTTAAACAAACAAAATTTGAGAAATATTAAAAAAAAAGAAAGGCAGATTAATGTATCTTACAACTATCCCCTGTGCACGTCCTTCAGGTAGGACTCCATCCTTTCCAAAGGTGTGGTGAAAAAGAAAATCAGGTTTTGCTTCCTCCCCAAACTGAGCAGTCTACAAATAATATTAATTAAGAAGGAATAAGACTCAATATAATAAATTCAAGTGGATGTGCTAAACATATATATGCTTATGTATTAAACAAGGAAATGTTACTTACCAATTTAGTTTGCCAAGCAGTACTGGTAATACTGCCACCCTTCCACTAGCATGTGCTAGAACCAACATTTGATTTATGATTCTGCTTGTTTTGCTCAGATTTATTTTTGAAGTCCTTTGTTTCCCACTTTTCCTTCATGATCTCCCAACAATCTTCTGGGACTCAGCTGAGACATGGAATGTCTTCTATCTCTTGTTGTCGGCTGAATGCTCTCTGGCACATACCAGATTCCACACGCCTAAACTCCCTTCAGACCGCCTCTTTATACTCAGCATCATAACAATATAAGAGCTGCATAACAACAACGAATCATAAAACTAGTAAGATCAAGAATACACGATATAATGATGAAATAAAATGGATAAATTTTGAACTAAAATATTGAACCGGTTTTACCTTCCAACAATCAAACATATGATGCTTTACTTTTAGTGGAACCACACCCGATCTATGGATGGTCCTAGGTAGTTAGTTTGAATTTGGGTTATCATCTGATTTCGAACTTTTGTGTCACTGCAAAAGAATGTGAAATGGTTAGCAGGTAATCAAAATTATTAAATAGAATTAAATGGCATAAATAAGGTAATTTTCCATACCCTTTCACTTCCTCTAGTGTACAGTACCAAGGTCCCCCACGAGGCAATGGCATCTCGACATGCTCACTGTCACCATCTTAAGGGTGCTCAGGCTGTGGCTGCATAGGCCGAGGCTGGGCTGGAAGGGGTTCGTTTGCAGCAGTAGTAGGTGCAGCTTGGGGAGCAGAAGGTCGCTGCGGTGCTCGAGCCGTGGCCCCTGTCAGGATGGGTGGACTACTAGTCCCAGAATTTTGCTGCGAATCACGGCTAAATGAAACACGAGTTGAAGGAGTGTGCCTAATCTGTTGTGGGGCTGAATGCAACGACACTTGTTGTTGCAGGTTCGTCATCGGAATTGGAGGAAAAGGATGACCATTGGCTGGTTCCAATCCAGCCATTGTCGATGTGCCTACTCATTGCTTTTTGCCAACTCTGCCAGTCTAGTTCAACTCACAAAAAAGCCATTAAATAAAAGTTAATGTGTAAATCAGCCATTATATAAAACATAATTTAAAGCTCCAAAAACAAACTAGTAATTCACCTTGGATTTTTTTCCTTGAGTGAAAGAATTCGCCATATTTGAAATCCCTAATGCCTAAATTAAACCATGAAAAGTAAATTAAAATTCAACAAAGTACCAAACTTATCAAAGCTTGAATTTGCTAAAGCTATATTAAAATATAAGAAATAAATGCAAATTTAGAGGACTAGCGTTTGAATCGACCAAACTTCTCAAAGCTGGAATTTGCGAAAGCTGGAATTTGCCAAAGCTGGAATTTAGTTTCTATGCCAAAGCAATCAAAGAGAATATAAAGAACATTTTGAATCATAACATATCTAGATAACGCCAACAATCATATTAAATCTTTACATCAGCTATCGGAGGTCATGAAATGTACAAGCATGAACAACGAGAAGCATAAAAAAAATGAAACATGAAGGTCCAAATATCCTGCCAATGATATGTGTACCTGCAATATATGTTTGTTAAGCTATGTTTCGATTAACAAAAAATGAAACATGAAGGTCCTAATGAAAGTAATAAGAATTTAATGGTCTTTTCTTCTCCCTAAGAAGGATATAGCTCTGTTTTGGCCATATTTCCACAAAAATTTTCTGGTAAAGCCTCTACAAAATTGATCAATTGATAACTGATATATAAAGAGGCTGTATGAGTTGGAAAACTAAGGAAAAAACAAACACTTCACTACAGATTATAGGAGGTGGAGTTTGTCTCTTCTGTATTGTATTGTACCTGGGCTAAGATTCATTCATCAATACTGAGCAACAGTAATACAAAATCCAAAGTTAAATTTGGGCATAACACAGAGAAAACAAAACCTGTCGTAATAAGAAATGCAAACCTTTCTCAACAAAACAACATTTCAAGGCAAATCCATTTCTCAAGATGCAAAAACAACCACAAACCCCCATTAATATTTTCTCAGAATAAAAATCTTTAAACGCAAAACTTTACCAGAAACTCTTATAAGAAGAAAAGAAACCAGATAAGCAAAACCAATTAATACCTAGATTAGATCATAGCAAGACAAAGCTAGAAAATCATTAAATCTGACAAAACATTGTCAGCCCGAGAGTTGGTTAAGAATCAAAGAATAAATTTAAAAATAGGTTTTTGGACCGTACACTATAGAGTTATACAATACATTGATGTTCAAAAAAGGCCAAAGTATGAAAAGAAGAATTAATCTATATGCATTGATTAAAAAACAAACGGAAATTATATTTATAATAGAAGTGAAAATTTTCATTTATCTTAATTAGAATCAACTTCAAGTATGTAAAGAAGTTGTATGCAGAAATCAACTGACCTCGATTTTCTTTTGGTTTTCTTGGATTCGTTTTTGGCGAGCCTCTTCATAGGGGTTTAGGTCGCACATTTTTGTCGTAGCAGCGAAGAGAAAGATTTGCTACCGCCCAGTGAAAAGAAAAATCAGTTTTGGTTTGGGGAGGCGCTGGGAGGAGAGAAAGAGTTGAAGATTAGGTTAGGGTTTGATGAGGGTTCTTAGAATGGAGGAAATAATTAAGGGCCAGTGTTTTTTTTTTAACTTATTTGGGCTTGGGCTTAATTTTGAAAGTGTCTCTAGAACCATCTCAGTAGACACGGAAACAACAACAGATTTCAAGTATATGTCTCTAACTTTGTTTCTATATATATGGACTTAGCGCTAAATTTAATTATGCCAAAATTTTGAAATTTTAGAACCGGAAAAAATTTCCACATTTTTTAGTTAGGCGGGAAGCTTTTCAGCAAAAAAAAAAAAAAAGAGAGGGAAGCTAATATCCGTCTCTAGTTCCGATTCTAAATCTAATCAATAATAAGAAAAAATATATCAACTATTCAAAATCAGTTAATTAAAAACAAATATAAATTTCTAATTGTGCAATTTGGTCCACAAACTCTCAAAGTTATGCATTCTACCCGTATTGATATAATTAACAAGAAATATAAATATTTCTAACTTAATAATCATATATATATATATATATATATATATATTAAACGCTCAAATTAATAGCAAGTATTTTGTAGAAGTAAATTATTACATGACTTAATAATCATCATCATCTAACTTAAAGTATATCATATAATAAACAATTATTACATAACTTAATAATCATCATCATCTGAACTACTTGTTGTGCTATCTTCTTCGAATTCATCTTCATCAGTATTGTTTACCGGTTGCACAGGATGTTCATGGAGATCACCTAATTCAACAGTCAAATAGATTCTATTTGGATTAATCAATTGTGGTCCTTGTTCAGTAACAATAATTGCTAGCATTTGATGAACCTCATCAACTTGTAATGTTGTGTCATCCTCCTCATCATGATCATCAGAAGTTGACTCAATGACTATCCTGCATTTTGCCTCACAAACGGCCATCCAATCAACTTTATCCTTTTTCAAGCTGGGATACTCGGAGTAGAAGACCTGAATAACTTGTTGTGCTAAGACGAAAGGATCAAATCTCTTGTACAGCCTCTTTCAATGGACATCGAATAACTTGTAAGTTGAGTGAATTTTCATTCCATTACTAGGGTCAAACCAGTCACAATTGAATAGAACAACAACCTTTCTACTGCCCCCATAAAGATACTCTACCTGTAGAACATCTTTTAGTATCCCATAAATATCATTTTCACATGTTTCACCTCTAACACATGCACCACATTCATAGTGGCCTTCCCATCGCCATACAAGGTGGTGTAAATCTTATAGCCATTAACATAGTATCCCAACCATGATGTTACCTTTCTTGATGGATATCATGCAAGACTACATAGAAGATGATCAGTGATTCCATTGTCTTCATATTCTACCTGTACAAAACACAATAAATGTATAAAGGCTCATCCTTTTTGTACTCTATCGATGTATATACACATTTTACATAATATTTAATTCACTTAAAAATTGTTTGAACCATAAGGGTAAATTAATATCCACATCTGCATCAATTTCTGTCGATGAATATCCTCCACGTTGCAAATAATCCACAAAAAGGCTGAAAAAAATAACATTGAAGCGGACAACAAAAATATGAAATCAAATGATGGTTTTCACATGTTACAAAGGACTTACTCATAATATGGTTGGAATTCTGGACAATTGCACAATACATATGTATGTCCAACATGCAATTCCTTGTCTTCTAACATACGTGTGTGTGAACGCCCTTGAAACCGACCTAGATAATTGAAAATGGATATAGGGGGAAGGCTTTCATCAATCACCCCTTCAACATTCCGTTGTGGTCGCCTACCAGTGCAACGTACGTGGGGTTTAAAATAATGTTGGGGAAAAAAGTTGATTTCATTTGCAATATAAGCATTACAAATCGAAGCTTCCACTTGTGATTTGTTTTTAATAGTTTTCTTCAATTTTTGGAGAAACCTAATGCCATGTACAAAAATATATAACAAGTTAGTTAACATAATAGAAAATATTTTCAACTAACTATAGCGAAAAATGGACATAGTTTGTAAGTGAATTTACCTTTCAAACGGATACATCCAACTATATTGGACAGAACCTCCAACTCTCGCTTCATAAGGTAAGTGAATAGGAAGATGCTCCATTGAATCGAAGAATGCTGGAGGAAAAAATTTCTCAAGGTTGCACAATGTCACAACAATATTATTCTCCAATTCCAATAGCTTGTTAATTTCAAGTGTAGTTGAGCATATACACTTGAAGAACAGGCTTAATTCAGTCAATGGTTGCCAAATAGAGGGTGGGAGTATTTCCCTAAAAGCTATTGGAATGAGTCTCTGCATAAACACGTGACAATCGTGACTTTCATACCTGTCAACTTCAATAATTCATGTCGACAGACCTTTCCATATTTGAAACAAAACCATAAGGGAAACGCAAGCCCTTCAAACATTCACATATTTGTTTTTTTTTGTTCTTTTGTCAAAGTGTAGACTACTTTCGGTTTTGGACCCATACTGTTTGGGGGAACTGCGATATCACCTCGATCGCAAACAACTGCAATATCCTTCCTTGCATTCAGAGTATCTTTTGTCTTTCCACTTACAACCATAACCGTTCCAATGGCATTATCGAAAAAATTCTTCTCGATATGCATCACGTCAAGGTTATGCTTGATTAAATTGGTTTTCCAATACGGAAGCTCCCAAAACATACTTTTTTTAGTCCATTTGTGGGCTACACCATAACCTACGGGATTGTGAAGAGGATCGTCCATTGCCGTTGGTAAATACTTAACAAGCTCAAAAGTTTCCTCCCCAGACAATCTTTATGGCAAACCATGTTTGACAAGACGACCACGAACAAATGATTTCTTCTCCTTTCTATATGAATGATCTCGATGCAAGAAACACCTGATACATGATCAAAAATGTTAAGAACCAACATGCAATTCATTAACTTCTAAGCAATTTAAGTTAAAGAAACGTTTATTTAACATTTTTTTCCCTATGACAATCAAAATAGGTTGGCTTCCTACTATGTTGTTTACAAATGCATTTGACTTCTCCATACACACTGGACATCCCATAACCCCAGCGATGCTCCATCCAGATAACATTCCATAACCAGGAAAGTCATTAATCATCCATAAAAGATCTACTCTCATGTTGAAATACTTACCGGACATGAGATCAAAACTTCTTGCACCCGTATCCAACAACTGCTTCAACTCCTCAATAAGAGGTTGCAGAAACACATCGATATATAATTTTTTTTTTTTTGGGATTTTTTGGTCAAGGACAAATTAATGACAAGAATAGATGAGTCTTCATGCACATACCGGGTGGAAGATTATAAGGAGTGACGATAACAGGCCAACATGAATATATCTTCCTAAACTGCCCATGAGGTGAAAACCCATCTGCACACAGCCCAAGCCGGATATTTCGAGGTTCGGCAGCAAAAACAGGATAAGTTCTGTCAAAATGCTTCCAAGCTTCAGCATCAGATGGATGTGAAATCATACCATCAGGAGAATCATGCCTTTGATGCCAAGTCATGTGCTGTGCTGTGACCTTTGAAGCATACAACCTCTGTAATCTCGGAGTAAGTGGTAAGTATCGAAGAACTGCTTTTGCACTTCTTTTCTTCTTTGGGTTACTTTGCCGCCCACGTTTCTGTTTGTACCTATCCTCACCACAGAACTTACACTCTCGTCATCTTTCCAATACAACATACATATTTTCGGGCAAGCATCAATTTTCACAACAGGTAAACCCAATTGAGACACGATTTTCTTATGATGGTAATAATCCGGGGGCACGTTGTTATCTTCTGGAAGCGTATCCTTAAAGGATGAAATCATGTTATTAAATACCTCCACAACCATGCCTCCATCTGACTTAACAGTTAGCATTCTAGCAACAAAAGACAGCTGTGAATAAGTCGAGCAACCTTCATATAAAGGCTAATCGAATGCTTTAACTACATCAAAGAATCTCTGATCTAAATGTGACTTGTATAATTGGGAGTTCACCATTATCAGCTTCCACATTAACACTACTTGGTCCTCCTAAATCAAAGCTAGGACGAGCTGAATCATATAACATTCGTTGATCCCATCTCATCTGTTCATAATCTCCCCAATGGCTAATTTGCTTCGGCAATTGCTCATCATTCACTTCATGCTGATTAACATCCCAAACAGCTTCCCCATGCGCAGTCCAATTCCAATAATTTTCTACAAAACCTCGACGATACAAGTGATGCACGACCTCTGTTGTTCTAAAAAGTTTCTATTTTTGCACTTGTAGCATGGACATCTAATTTGATTCCCGCTCATATACTCATATTGTCTTGTAGCAAAATTAATAAATACTGCAACCCCTTGCATAAACTCATGCCTAATTCCCCTACGATTCGGTAGATTCCTATTACACATCCATTGTCTATTTTTAATTGTTACTGCAACAAAAATATTCCATGTAATTATATAGTAATGACATAAAATAAATATTTCAAAAACTTAAGAATTCAAACACTAATATAATTCTACACACATAATTTTTAGTTGTGCAATTTGGTTCACAAACTCTCAAAGTTATGCATTCTAACCCTTATTGATATAATTAACAACAAATATAAATTTTCTAACAATACTAATTCAAATCATCATTCATGAAAAACCCACAAATTGATTTACTCTAATACCATTTTAAAAGCAACAAAATAATATGATAAGTAAAAGAAATAGAGAAAAATGCCATACCACATCAAATAAACCAGGATAATGGTGTAGAATCTTCAAATATCCAACTTACAAAAGCCTCTTCAAACTTGCATGTTAAAAAAAATGCAAACTTTCAAGGTGAATATATATATTTTTTTGAGAGAATGAGAGGGGGAAGGGGGGGGGGGGGGTTGGAGGCTGCTGCTGGAAAAATGGGTTCTGTCTACATGCAGAACCCTAAAAACCTCACATAGCACAAAGTTGGAAACTGTTTCCATTTTCGTCTCTACATAAACATAATATTTATTTTTAATCAAAATATTTTCATATTTATAGAAGTGATGTGATTTTGGATTTCTATATCCTATATTCCTGCAAATAAGTCCATTTCATAATTGAATTTGTTTTAATTTGGAGTTAATTTTAATTTTGTTTCCAAATTCATTTTATATGTGAAATTAGATTAAATGTTAAATAACTAGATTTTTTCATAAATTAGCTTTATTATAGATAAATTAGGATTAGTTTTTTCAGTATATACATATCATATTTAGTTTTAGTTGATTAAACTAAAAATATATAAAAATCTTTTTAAAATGTAGTTATTAAAAAAGAAGAAAAAAATCATGCTCTAGTCCAATAAGAAGGTTTTCACTAATGTTTCAAAAAATGTCCCTATATTTCGTCTCAAAACTGTCTCTAAGCGGAAACATAATCTGAGACGTATTTGTTGAGGGAACATTTCAAAAAATGTCTCTAATTACTCGTGTTAACAACTGTCTCTGCTAGAAACAGAATCTGAGACGTTTTATTGGCGGGATAAGTGCAGCTTTTGGCGGGGAAGTGTTGGATCGAACTTGGAGATAGAAATTTTCATCTCAAGTATTTGAGACAGTATTTGAAACAAATGGCCTTTTTTCTTATATTTTATCTCTATTACCGTCTCCAAATTGAAACGTTCTATTGTTGTCTCTGAATTTGATTGCTAAATGCTCTTTTTTTTTTGTAGTGTCCATAACCCAGGACCTGGAAAAAAATCTTCTAAATTCAATTCAACATGAGTTTCTTTTGCACAATGTTGTGTATCATTGATTTGGGATGTACCCTCGGAGTTTGGATTCCTCAAAATTTCTCCATAACTAGTTAAATTGGTAATTAAGTTTCCATACATTCTAAACTAATAAGAAAATTATATACAAATTAAATAACTAATTCCATATTCTACTCTATTTTGTATATTTTCTAACTAAATAAAAAAGCATCATAATTGACAAATAATTTATACTATTTTCTTCAATTTCTAAACTAAGAATATATAAAATTTTAACCATCCTATCATTTCCATGACATACAAACATAAATAAATTCAATAAATTCTTAAATTTCATCATTATAAGAAATTATTTAATCTGAAGTGATAAATAAATATTTTACCATATTAAGAAATTATAGAAACCACATAATGAATTAATTCAAGAATAATCCAACACTTACTAAATATTTGAAGAGAAAGTAGTCCACTATGAGTTTTTATGACCTTCAATGTTTTCTCTAAGATGAAAGGGTGACATAGCGTATAGCGTGAAATCAAACTCACCAAAAATCCACTTGGATGAAAGTTGATAAAAATTTCATACCAGGAAAATAAACTGAGATAAACTTATGAAAATATTTGATTCTACATGAACTAGGGTTTTCTAAACCTTAAATACCCTGTCAAAACTAATTAAAGTACTAAACAAAGCAAAATACTAAAGCCTAATAATAAAATAGAGTCCAAAACGTAATAATAAAATCCAACCAACTCAACCCAGCTCAAAGCCTCAATTAATTCCTTCTTGTCCCCGCGCCATTCTCCTCCACTTAAATCAAACTCGTCCCTGAGTTTGATCGACCGCCACATTAATGTTGTTGCTTCAAGTTTCTGTTTGACCTTTCCCATCAAGATCTCATGCTCTTTCAGATTTATTCGAAAATGAGAAAAGTTAGGCAAACTCAATCCATGAATATAATCAATAAAATGACAGATACCATGAATCAGTGGCAAGTCATCAGATCTTGAACCCTTGAATACTTCCAGAAACTGTTGCACCAACCCCGAATGCTCCTGCATTTGCGTTTCAGCCTGTTGCTTATCCACTGCTACAAAAAACTGATTAGTATAATTGACTCCCATAAACACAGAAAAGTCTTCGAATTCCTTTACATGCAGTTGAGGGAATTCAGATTTCTTCTCCCAGCCAACTCTTTTTGCTCCTCCTCCACGACAACATATTGATAAGGTGTTTTGAATTCAACGTTCTCCTCATCCTTGGCAACTCTATCGATAGTCTCGGATTCATCTTTCTCTTGAGTGACCTTGATTTCTTTGTCCCTTTTAGTTACCTTAATCTCTTTTTCCCCCTTAGTGAGAAAAATTTGTCCATCTACGTTAAAAATTTTAGGCTGGGTCTTCTTCGGTAAAGGAATCAATTTATAACCCTTTTCCTTCTTCCTAATTTCGTAGACATTATCATCTTCTGAATACTGTGCACCCTCATCAAACTGCCAAGGTTACCCTAACAATATTTTAGAGTGCTCCATGTCTACAACATTGCAATAAGTTTCACAACTGTACATCCCTACAGAAAATAAAATCTTGCACCTACAATTGATTTCCCAAGGATGTTTGTCAACAATCCAATTGAATAATTCAACTATTTTTCGACTCATATTATTTTCCTAACAACCATTATCAATAGTCATGGGAAAGACTTTACCGTTAATAGTGCACCTTGTGCGAAAAGGTTGTCGCTGACGATTCTCTTCAAAACCTTCATCATAGACAGGATTTCTACGAACAAGATCAGGTCTTCCAATAGGGCCACCACGAGCCATCTCCACTAGACCTGCTCAAGGGCCCGGGTACCCGCACAGACCCGAAGGCTCGCCCGAAAAATGGGAGGGTTTGGGCAAAAATTTAAGGCCCGAAAGTCGGGCCTTGGACAAAGAAATAGGGTCTAATTAAAAAATGGATTGGGCCTTGGTTTTGGTGTTTTAGGCCCGAACCCGGCCCGACCTGTATTATATATAAATAATATAATATAATTAAAGAATTATATTTATACATAATAAAATTAAATAATTTATTATATGTATACAATAATTAGAACTTGTAAACTTTATTAAAATTTAATATTTTATCACAATTTATTTTGATTTAATTTGTTATTAGATTATATATAAATTTTAATGTTTAAATATTATTTTTTATTAAAAAATTTAATTATTATTTTATTTTAAAAAATAAATATGGGCAGGCTTGTGCGGATCTTGGACATGGGTTTAAGAATATGGGCAGGCCTTGGACAAAAATTGAGGCCCGTTCTTTGGGCCGGACCGGGCTTGGACAAGCATATATTGTACAATTATTAAGCGAAGCCCAAACCTGGCCCGGCCCGGCCCATGAGCACCTCTATTGTCGACAGGATTTCTATAAACAGATACAGGTTTTTCAATAGGATGACCACGAGCCATTTCCACCCTTGGTTTTCTATTGTCGACTAGTTTCTTTAGTGCATAAATCATCTTTAGGTTGTCAAAACGATCTACAATTTCATCAAGAAGCTCATCGAAGCGCCGAAATTGCAAATCCATCTATTTATTACGCTGCTCCCATCGTTGCAACGCATCGTTCTTCTACTGAAGAACGCTAATCCCCTGATCACTGTCACGTGGACTATTGCTAATATGATCGAGCAAAAAACAACCCTATTTTTATGGCTATTTTATTATCTTTTTGGATCTATTTTTGCTTAAATATATGTTATTTTGATAATATTTGTGTTTTGAGTCTTTATGAGATGTGAAATTGTGAATTTGTTAATTTTAACTACTTTTGGAGTTATTTTGATGACTTTTTACACAGATATGAGCAAAGTAATTTTGAGTATGGATTCGGAGATTCGAAGTTCGTGTTTGAAGACTTATTGAAGATAATTTGAAGATTTGAAGATCATTAAAGAATTATTTCATGAAGCAAGAATTGAAGATTGTACCTTTAATTGCGAAGGATTGAAGACAAGCCATGAAGAAGCCCGGAAGCTTTGGAATTTGGATATTTCATATGGGATAATATTCAGCTCATATAAGCCCATGATTGGAGTTAAAAACCCAATTAATGCCGCATAACCCAAGGAGAATATCCAATTCCCGCTAATTTTCGATACTAGTCCTACTTGGATTATGATTCAGCGCAGTCTCGGTAAAAAGGCCATAACTTTCTTGTCAGACCTCCGTTTTAGGCCCATGAGTAAGCGTTGGAAAGCTAATTCCGAGATCTACAACTTTCCTTTGAAGCCCAAAGCCCAGTTTTGCTGTTTTCAAGCCTGATATTGCCGTCGAAGTTTCTGCATGATTCCAGAATTTTCCAGGATCTTATTTTGACTTGGATTTCACTCTAAGAAGACTTTTAATCCAACTTGGAGACCAAGTCAGCCCTTAAAACGTCCTAGAATCCTATCCTAATTAGAATTGAAGTCTTTAGGGTTATTTCCACTATAAATAGCCACCTTAGATCTAGGTTTTTATGTATTGTATTTTATTCCCTTTAGAAAATATTGTAGAAGTTGAAGATTTGGAGGAGATAGCCTTGGAGCCGCCGCCCCCCTCTTCTTCCCATCCATAAATAAGTTTTCTTCTTCTTTTTTTTGGATGATCACTCAATTCATGAGTGAGTAATCCTTTTCTTTTCTCCAATGTAGAATTTAATTGATCTCTTGACTTATATCATGGTGAGATTTTGTGCTTTTATATGAAAATTGTTAGGGTATTTCTTAATTCTCTGCATGAATTCTATGTTAACTTGTTTTGATTGATTGGAGTCGACACTATGTTGATAAATTGAGTTTGCATTAGATAAATTAAATCTAGGACGATCCATCCAGATTTAATTGTTTGGTAGCGATTGGAAGAGAACGATCCATTCCTTCCAAGAGATTAAGAATCAATTGATAATTAATTGTTTGTTGTGCTTGTTCATAAATTACTCGTTCTTAATGCTTTGTTCTTTAGTGATCTTTAAGCCCGATCCAGGAAATTGATTGCTAAAGAATAAAAAGGATAATTTAAGCCCGATCCAGGAAATCTTATCTACAATTGGTAATTTCAGATTTAATTCCAAACAAGTTATCCATTGCTTTCATAATTTTTATATATCAATGATCCATGTTATTCTTGTCAAGAGGGATATTAATTCTATGTTGGAGGGTTTTCTTAATTGTTTTCTAATTTATTCACTGCTTTCTGATTGATTGTTTTCTTTAATTTTCTTGATTGTTTTCTTAGTTAGTTGTTTTGATTTAATTTTATTATTTTTAATTTACTCTTAAAACTCTTTTTCCTTGTTTAATTGTTTTTAAGCTAATTGATTAGAAAAAGAAGAATAACCTATCTCTCTGTGGGATCGACCCCTACTTGCCCTAGCTATTTATAGTTAGTAATTGTTGGGATTATTTTTATGATTGCTAACGACCGATCATAACACTACCAGTCATCATCTAGTTCTGATTACCAACTGACGCAGCGTATAGCGTGAGATCAAATTCACCAAGAATCCACTTGGATGAAAGTTGATAAAAATTCCATACCAGGAAAATAAACTGAGATAAACTTATGAAAATATTTGATTCTAAATGAACTAGGGTTTTCTAAACCTTAAATACCCTGTCAAAACTAATTAAAGTACTAAACAGAGCAAAATACTAAAGCCCAATAATAAAATAGAGTCCAAAACGTAATAATAAAATCAAACCAACTCAACCCAGCTCAAAGCCTCAATTAATTCCTTCTTGTCCTCCCGTCAAAGGGATAGTGGAAGTGAAGGAGTAGTGGTGGGGAGGGGTAGAGACGGTGCTTGAGTCTTGGAAAATAGAATACAAAAAAAAATTTAAAAAGAAAAGAAAAGAAAAGAAATGAGGGGCAGAAGACATTTGTGGTGGGTTATCGATTGGGTATATGATCTAACACAAAAAAGTTAAGTAAAAAAGCTGTTATATTTTACCATTTAGCTTATGTTTTGTTAATTTTAAATTGATGGTGGATCCTTTATCTTAAAATTTTTGGTTTTATTTTTTTTATTTGCACTAACTATCTATATCTTTAATATTTTTTTCATCTCAGTGGGGGCAATTGTAAATGTTATAAAATTATGGAACCAAATTGTACTATATATCAGTGGGCCTCTAGTATTTCAGTAGGGACAGCTGCCCCCACTGCCCCCATTGTAAATCCGCCCATGAAAGTTGTTGTTAATTTTCTATAATTTATTACAAAAATCAGAGAAAATGTGTAAAACAAATATGATGAAAGAAGAGTACTTTGAGATGATTAAATCATTATTACTGATTGTTAGATTAAAGTGATTCGACACTTATGTTCTAGTCCTATAAATATAAAATATATCATTTTTGAAAAAAGTTTGTATAATGGGCTGATCGGATATTAACATGATTAATCATATACTATTACATATGACCAGTAGCAGAATTGGAAGGCGGTTTAATTTCTCCAATTTCACCAAAAAAAATTAGAGGGTATGGGGGCGGTGGGGCCATGCCCCTAAAAGTTTTTTAATTCATCCTCTCTAAGAAATCTGGTATTAAAATGGTAGACATATTAATAGATTGTTGTTATGAGTATACATGCATGTATGTTGTGGATGTCTATGAATCTAATAATGGATGGACAAGATTGATGACTAGGTTCATTCATATACATTTACCTATGTACTTAGTTCATCCCTTTGTATTTATGGTGATGTATCTATGTGCCTATAAATAAGAACAATTTCTCCCCTTCTCCATATTCTCTTGTTTTCTATGTTCCCTTGTCTTTTTCTTACTTCAATTCTCTACTCTCTTGCCTTATTTTGTTATCATTTCACAACACGTTATCAGCGCGAAAAGCTCTAAGCGATCGAGATCAAAAGTTTAATCTTACAAGTTTAAGTGATGATCAAAAAGTTTAAAAAGATCTGAGTTTAAGTGACGATCAAGAAGCTCAAAAAGACGGAGATTGAAAGTTGAATCATACAAGTCGTCTAAGGTTAGATATTTTTGTTTTACAAAGTTTATTTAACATGCATGATCTCTTCTTCTACCTTTTTTTTATCATGCATAATCTCCTCCTTCTACTTTTTTTTTTATTAAAAATTATGGATGAGCAAATTACTACCTTGAATATTAGCGGCACCTGAAGTTGTCACATCAAAGATATAGTATCACTTTGACACCCAAAGTTGTCATATTAAGGATGGAAATATTTGTTTAATTGTTACCAAAGTTTGACACCCGAAGTTATCTTACTATCCACTTTAAACTATATAGATGTTCATGTGACACATGCATAAATCTATAAGACTTAATCACTATGTTTTAAGTTGTTTCATGTGCTACATGTTTGATGAACTTTATAATTTTCATGATAGCATTATTATGTCGAATCTTGCAAAACTTGGGTTTGTGACTCTTGATATTATCGGAAAGAATAATATTGGTTTTATGGATCTTGATGTTATTTTAATGAATCACTTATCTTGGATTTTATTTGCTAAAAATCAATTTGGTGTAAATGTTTCTTTCAATTTAGATGAAATCTAACTTGATAAGTAAACAATATTGTGAAAATGGTTTTGTGAATTGATTTCTTCTTGTAGCTAAACAAAACCATGTACTCTTAAATTAAGAATTATTTATCTTGGATTTTAAATGTTGAAATCCTTAAATGGCTCTGAAGACAAAATTATGTAAATGGTCCTGAAGACACAATTAAGAGAGAGATGAAAATATCCAATCAATACAAGGTCAATACTATAGTGAAAAATCATGAATTTTGTCCAATTGGCTTTGCTCCATTCCCTGAAGTGAATGTAGCAACACACAATCACTAAAATTATACATATGGCCATAACCATGGTTTTTAGTTGTGGTGATCACCGTCTTGATTGTAGTAATGAATATCATGAAGAACTATTCTAATCACACATCTTTCACCCGAAGTGAAAGGGAAATGGAGGGGGAAAGGTGGACAAAATTTCAAGCATATTAAAATTTATGCAAGGTTATTGGTTTCGTACCTGTCGTACACCAAAACATCTTGTTTACCTTTATCATGAATTGCTTAAGAATAATGAGAAGAAAATTGACACAAATTTTGCTTGTGAAGATGGCGATTCTGAACTTGGTCATATTGATATTACTCATTTGGATGTTTCTGATTTCTTTGTCGATACTAATGGCAAAATTGATAATTTCATTAGTGGAGAAGTTATTAGTAATGATCATGATGAAAAATGAATTCCTTATGTTTTTATCTTATTTTGATGTTATGAAAACTTGGTGTTGGTTGTAAATTTCCATCTAAATCTTTATATTGACTATATATATTTCGTTCTATTTGTTCAAAATCAATAGGTGACTTTCTTGGATTGATTTATTTTTCCTTGTCATGTTACTTGATCATGTCGCATAAAAGATGAATTTATTTGGCAACAACATCAATAATATATGTCTTGTGGATAGTGCAACAACGCATACCATCCTTAACCAAAAAAAAAAATTCTCTCATTTGATAATAAGAAAATCAAATATTAGTACTATATCGGGTAGTGCAAGCTTGATTGAAGGTTCCGGAAGAGCTAGTATTGTTTTATCTGGAGGAACAAAATTCAAAAATAATGATGCACTATATTTTACCAAGTCGCAAAGGAATTTGTTAAGTTTTAAGGATATCCGCGGAAATGGATACCATATTGAAACTGCAAATGAAGGAAATAAAGAATATCTTTGCATCACAAACATGATTTCAGGTAAGAAATGTATATTGGAGAAATTACCCACAATATCCTCCGGATTATATTACTCATATATTAGTAAGATTGAAACATATGCTTTTGTAAACCAGAAGTTTATTTATCGCAATATGTTTATTGTTTGGCATGACTGGTTAGCCATTCCGGTTCAATTATGATGCGAAAAATAATTGAGAATTTATGTGGACATGCACTAAAGAACCAGAAGATTCTTCAATCCACTGATTTCTCATGGTGCTGCTTCTTCTCAAGGAAAGTTGAGTATTAGATCATCACCAAGCAAAATGGGGACTGAATCCCTTACATTTTTAGAATGAATATAAGGCGATATTTGTGGACTAATACATCCACCATTTGGACCATTAAGATATTTTATGGTTTTAATTGATGCATCAACAAGATGATTATCAACTCGTAACATGTCGTTTGCGAGATTGCTTGCTCAATTGATTTGATTACGAGCACATTTTCCTGATTATCAAATCAAGAATATACGCCTTGATAGTGCTGGTGATTATTTTATGTCTATTGGCATTGATGTTGAACATAATGTAGCAAATGTTCATACACAAAATGGTCTGGTAGAATCATTTATCAAACGTCTGCAATTAATTGCATGACCAATACTCATGAAAACAAAGCTTCCAATTTCTTGTTGGGGCCTTGCTATTTTGCATGCAGCATCACTTATTCGCATTAAGCCAACAAGTTATAATATATCCTCCCCTTTTACAAATGGTTTTTGGTCAGGAACCTAATATTTCCCATCTTGGAATTTATGGATGTGTGGTATATGTTCCAATTGCTCCACCACAACGCACAAAGATGGGACCTCAAATGAGGTTGGGAATTTATATTGGGTTTGAATCCCCATCTACCATCAAATATTTTGACCATAAACTTGAAGTTTATTTACGGCCTGGTTTGCCGATTGTCATGTTGATGAAATCTGTTTTCCCAACATCTGGGGGAGAAACTAAGCAGTTGGAAAAGGAAATTAGTTTGAATGAATTATCATTATCTCATCTTGATCCTCGTACAAAAGAATGTGAACCTAAAGTTCAAAAGATAATTCATTTACAAGGCTTGCCAGACGCCTTTACTGACCCAAAAAAAGTGATTAAGTCACATATACCAGCTGCTAATGCTCCGATCAAACTTGATATCCCATCCGGACAAGTTTTATAGCAAATGAGTCTAAACCACACCTAAAGCATGGTAGACCTGTCGGTTCCAAGGATAAAAATCCTCGAAAACAAAAAGTAGCTAAAAATCAAGATGGTCAAATTGAGTAGTGACTCTTTTTCCCTTGACCATGATTTTTCCCATTGGGTTTTCTTGGTAAGGTTTTTAATAAGGCAGCATTTGAATGCATATAGATTATATGTACTATTTTTCCTTCACTAGCTTTTTGTCCCACAGGGTTTCTCCTAGTAAGGTTTTAACGAGGCATATTTTCCAACAATGGACATCCAAGGGGGACTGTTATGAATATACATGCATATATGTTGTTGATGTCCATAAATCTAATAATGGATGGATAAGATTGATGACTAGATTCATTCATATACATTTACCTATGTACTTAGTTCATGCCATTGTATTTATGACCTATAAATAGCCCATTTCCCTTGTTATGGAATGAGATTGATAAGAACAATTTCTCCCGTTTTCCATATTCTCTTCTTCTCTATATTTTCTTGTCCTTTTCATACTTCAATTCTCTACTCCCTTTTTTTATTTTGTTATCATTTCACAACAATTTTATATATTTCTTTTTTAAATTTAATCAATAATAAACATTTCTTTCCTTTATACAATCCAACATTTAGCATTTTTAATGTAAAAATTATCATTTCATTAAACTCTTTTTCTTTTTAACTCCTTAAAATAGTTTTTTTTGTTTAAATGCCAAAATGTACTCTACAGTTTATACAAACTGTCACTTTGTACCCAATTTTTTTATTTTGATCATGTCACACCTTAATGTTTTATTTTGCATACAATATGCACCCTCTATACGGAAAATGGTTATGGCACCGTTACAGTGCTGACGTGACATGCCACATATATAAGATGAAAATGCCACATGGCATGCTAACGTGGCAAAATTTTCTTATTTTCTTTTCTTTTTATGCAGACGTGACATGCCACGTGATAATTTTTGGATGACGTGGCATGCCATATCAGTATAATAATGGTGTCGTCGAGTATTTAACGAATTTTCGGTAACAGAGGGTGCAAAATGTACACAAAATAAAACATTTGGGTGCGATATGATCAAAATAAAAAAGTTAAATGCAAGTAGCAGTCCGTATAAATTTTAGAATTCATTTTGGCGTATAAGCCGTTCTTTTTCTTTCTAACTTATTAAAATGATCTTTCGTCTTTTTTCATGAATTATATAAACACTCCAACGATAATAAATATTTATGTAGACAATGAAATTATATATATCAAATTTCTTTATTTTACACTATAATTTTTCATTAATTCATCCTACTATCTTGTCCCAAAGACAAATTTTCTAGTTTTATCCCTGTATATGACGCATGAACCATGCCATATATGTAAAATTGTTACAAGAAGAAAGGTTTTTTTTTTTGGATCAAGGGTATTCTGAGAACCTTTGGACTTGAGATTAATCCTTTTTTTAGTGGGAGTGTGAAGGTTAAAACCCCTCAACAAAATAAGTTAACTATATACACATTATTATGCAGGGTTAAATGATCATCATGATCAAATCATCAATAATAATATATAGAAAGAAAATTGTACTAAACATAAGCAAAACAGTCTTGCGGTGGAAAAAAAAACGACAATAAGCAAAACATTCCAAAACTTTCCCATAATTCGAGTGTCTACCGTACGTTTATATACGAGGCATTGCATGACTCTTAAAGGAGAGTACAGACAAGAAGTGAAAATCATGAAGTTTGTACGGATTCTCCGCCACGTTTTCTAAAACCAATGCAGTCAACCGGTCGGCTGGCGGTGGACACGAAAGCCGGTACTTTGGGGTACGTACGGTTGTGGCGGTGGTTCTCAAATTTAAATTTAGAAAAAAGGTCAATTGCAAAGTCCAGAAAAGTGACCAAATAAAAAAGAAAGATAATTGGTAATGGAAGACAGAGCAAAGTTTGTTGGATTGGGAAGTAAAAACTAAAAAAAAAAAGGTGAGCTTGATCCAGCTGTTTCAGTTAGCTAATTGACTTCAAAGCCAAAGCGTGGGGGAGTTTGACCTATTGGGCTGTTTTAATTAGCTCCAAATGATTCGTTAGGTGATACGTTCTAGTCATGTGTCAAATGTAAAATCATAAAGAAATTCATACTCTAATACTATATGTTTTGGAGAAGGAAAAAATTAAACATCAATATAATATATGTTTTGATATAATCTTTTGATAACTACATTGGATTTTGATTTAGTCGAGTCGAGCAATTTCGTTAGATATTAAATGAAAAGAAATTCTTTCAAAACCTATTTCTTTGTTCACAATTGATCACTCGGAATCGATAATTTACTAAAGTGACAATTAAAACTCCTATTTAGTAAACTATTCATAATTTAGTAAACTATTGCCTATTTTTTTTGGTACATTATTAAAGATTATTTTTTCAATAGGCAATAGTAAAATAGGCAATGGTTTACTAAATTATGAACATAAATGGGATCCGGTGCATTATGTATGTTCATATTTTTTTTTTAGTAATACAAGTGAATCTCATTATAATCAGAATAAATCTCCATGTGTCCAAACATCTAAATGAGAATCCAACCCAAACTAAGAAATTACCTTAAATAACCTACTTAACAAACTACGAGATAAACAAACAAATAAATAAACAAAACTCAAATCACGTGAGACTTGAACCCAGGACTTCATGGTCTAGGCACGGTGCACTCATTAGTTAAGCTAACAACTCGAATGTTGTATGTTTATAATTTAGTAATGTGATTATAAGATCGATTTTGATGTAATTTGGTGGAGTTCCGTTGGCAATAAAACTACTTTTACTTTGACCTTTAAAAAAAAATTATGAACATAGATATTTCTAATTTACTATTTTGAGCAATGAGGTTATATATTCGCACATGGCCTTTTCCGTTTTTATCTTTTCATGGTAGGTGTTACATGAAATTCAGGGTATTTTTTTTTTAGATAATGAAATTCGGGTATTTAAATAGTAATAATAAAGAAATAAACAATGTAATTTGGTTTTGATTTAAAATTTAACACGTGTTTTTAAGAATTCTTGGAATCAATAATTGTTGCCATATATGCATCGACTTCAAAGTATAACTGATCAATTTTCCTTTCCAAGATATGATGTGTCACAAGTCTAATTTACGAAACATATATTGTTTTACTTAGTCCAAAAACGGTTTAACTTTGCACCAAATTAGACAAACATTTTAGTTTTTCCTACCACGTGCCATGAAAGCTAATCTTGGTTACATTTTTTTTTTTTTGAGGAAGCTAATCTTGGTTAGTAGAGTATTATATAATGAATCGAAATTCATAATGTTAATATAGTACTATATTTGAATCAATAACTAATTAAGTTGAATACAAATAAAATAATAATATTATTATAAATATAATATTTTAATTAACCTTTAGTCAAGTACGTATCCTTTAAAGTTTAAAGTCATTAACAAATTCTATATCCAAAAATATTATAATAAATATGATTAACTCTAATAGCTAGGTATTTAAATATTAATAGTATATTTAAAATAATAAGTTCACTGTTTGTAAAATAATTAATTCATAATCAATATATACTAATGTTTCGATTAATTAATTGAATGTGCAGAATTTGGATTATAGACTTATAACCATAAATTAAGTCGACGAACAGTTTACCAACAAGAACAACCTCATCAATATTGAAAGAAAAATGAAAATGAGCAATGGTGGAAACATGGTAAAAGGATTTAGTAAGGAGAAGGGGTCTAGAACTATAGAAGTCATGATGTTTATATTGTTATTAATTTTTTATTCTTACTTGTGGAAAGAAATTCAAAGTCTATATTTTGAAAGAGGGAGACTATGCGCCGATCAGTAATCTAAATGGCTCAAAAAATCTATAAAATTAATTAAATGTCGAGCTTTCATGATCAAATCGGTTGCATTTGTCAATTAAAGACCCGAATTTCATGTAACACCTACCATGAAAAGATAAAAAGGGAAAAAGCGATGTGCGAATGAATATATAATAACCTGTCGTGTCATTGCTTAAATAGTAAATTAGCTAGTGATCACTTAGCAAAATATGTAGTACAAATATCTGTCTATAATTTAGATGTAAATTATATATGGAATTAAAATTTTATGATTAATCGAATATTTGAACTCATTGAGCAAGCACCAACCATAGGATATGTATAAAATGAAAAATAGTTTTGATTCATTATTTATTCAATTGTACGATATACGAAATGTTTTGGTTGTTTGAACGATCATATGTGAAAATTTTTCGTTGGTTGACCATATACGAAATTTTATTATAATCTTTATTATACACATATATAGCTTTCACTAATTTTGAAAATGCTTTAATATCATATATACTTTCAAGGCAAAACCGGATTCTCTTCATCTATTGTCAATTCGTACGTCTAAGGATCTGTTCATTGCCAATTGTGCTCTTATTTTGTTTCTATAGGCTTTTGTTGAAAACGGTGTTGAAGAATCTTACATTGTTCACGTCTCTACCTTTGAAGATGCTTTAATTAATATCATGTTGAGTCATTCACATTAATAATAAGTGGAATAGTTTGTGCTTACGATACAAATAATTTTTTAAAAATTGGACATATGAAATTATATTTTAATAAACTCGTTGAATCTGAGATTACTAATAAGCCTGCTACATAAACACATAGCAGAAAAGATATATATCGTAGTATATATATAATAATTAAGTAATTAACCTTCAAAAGTAACTTGGGTTTTGTGTGATATATTCTACACTCAAAAGTTGTATTTTTATATCTCGACAATGCAATGTTCAATGCAATAATCATAATAATCTGGATTATTGTGAGCAATTTGAAAGACGGATAAATCTAGGCACGTATAATTACCATGTGCTTACTGCTTACCTATGTATTACTACTATTTTTTTTTTAATCTTTTTTAGTGACAAAGAAAGCCGCAAGGCCCTAGGGCCATGTATTTCTACTATTTACTCAATTAAACCTTAAATCTATTATTAATTTTATGAGCAAGGTCCTCATTGAGCGCCACATGATATTTGGTTTCTTTGACAAGTGTCAACAGTTAATTTTCTAATGTTTTACTTATTATATTTGTATTCATTTAGTTTGGAAAAATTAAAAGACATTCATCCTCTTTCCTATATAAAATAAATTATCAAATAATTATAAATTAATTATAAATTTGTTATGAATATATACATGTATGTTGTGGATGTCTATGAATCTAATTAAAGCAAGGATAAAATTGATGATTTGGTTCATTCATAACTCTACTTACTAGATTTACTTAACCCTATTGTATAGCCAATCCTTATCTGTACCAAGACTAATCTGTTGTATTCCTCATGTACTTATACCTCTTGATTTTCACTTAATCAAATCAACACATTCAGACTTTACATGGTATCGAGCTAGCAAGACCCTAAATCCTTTTTTTTTCAGCCGCCACCATCAAAAGCAAAAATTCTCAAACCTTTTTTTTCTTTTTTCTCCTCGCAAAACACGAAAAATATCGATCGTTCCAAGCACTGCCACAACATCTACTCAACCATCAAACCTGCCAAATATTGCTCAATAGGTTAGTGTTAAGTTAACACCAACCAATTTCCTGCTATGGCAAACACAAATTCGCCCAATCATTCAAAGCTACAATCTTGTTAATCATATTGAGGGAGATGTTGCAACACCACCAACTCTTGTCAACGATCAACCAAATCCTGCTTACCTTAAATGGTTTCAACAAGACCAGATGGTTCTTGGCTGGATTACCTGCTCATTGTCTGAAGGTGTTTTGCCGCAAGTTGTTGGTGCAACCACTGCATGTGGCGCCTGGGAAAAGCTTGTTGCCTCCTTTGCTGCTGGATCAAAGCCACAGATAAGACAAATCTGATCTGCTCTTTTAAAAATTGAACGAAAAACCGATTCAATTACAACCTATATGCAGCGAGCAAAGGGATTATATGATCAATTGGCAGCACTAAATAGTCCAATTGAGGAAGAATTACTTGTAGATGCAGTCCTTGGCGGTCTTGGAGAGGTTTACCGCCTCTTTACACGAGCATTGGAAGCTTGATTGGAGCCAATCAAATTTGAAAATTTGTATGGACTCTTCCTCAGCGAAGAAATTCAGCTTGGAACAGATCAATTGAATTCAACCACACCTCCTACTGCTCAGTTTGTAGCACGTCAGAGCCCCCCATCTAGAGGAAGAGGCCGACGAGGAGGCATTGGAAGAGGAAGGCAGAATTTTCCACAACAAAGCAACACCTATACGGTGTCTGCCCATCAAGGTACCAATGATACTTAAAACCTTACCTGCTATAATTGTAACGGTTTTGGTCATTCAAAAAGACAGTGTCCAACGCCCAGACAAGGCCATATGAGACAGTCTCAACCCATGAAACCACAAGGAAACCTCGCCACAACACAAAATCCACATAACAATCGTTGGCTGCTTGATTCGAATGCAACTCACCATCTCACCGCGGATCTGGATAATCTAGCTATCCACAATGACTATATTGGTCTTGACTCGGTTACAATTGGCAATGGTAAATCCCTTCCCATCTCTCATATTGGATCTTCCACTTTTTCAGTTGGTAAACACTCATTTCATCTTGATAATATTTTACGTGTACCTTCTGCTTCCAACAATTTGCTATCCATTAATTCCTTTACAAAAGATAATAATGTTTCTTTTGAATTGTTTTCGCATTATTATGATGTGAAGGATATCCACACGAGACAGGTACTCTTCAGAGGCTAGAGTAAGAATGGCCTTTATCCGATCCACTTCAGGGTCACCAGCTCGTGCAAACCTTGCAAGTCTCACAACCTGGCATGCTCGTTTAGGCCATGCTTTTCTTAAGACAGTTCGACATGCTTTGAATAATAGATCTATTTCATTCCAGCCTTCAAATCCTTCCTCGCTTTGTCATGCTTGTAGTGTTAGTAAAGCCAAGAAATTGGCATTTCCAGAGTCTTTGTTTCAGGCAAAAAAGCCTCTTGAACTAGTTTGCTCCGACGTTTGGAGTTCTCCAATAAAGTCCATTGATGGCTCTTTATATTATGTCTTATTCTTTGATCATTTCAGCAAATATTCTTGGCTATTCACTATTAAAAACAAATCTGATGTTCTCAATGTATTTATTAAGTTCAAAGCAGTTGTTGAAAAGTTCTTTGACACACCGGTTAAATCCTTCCAAGCAGATTGGGGTGGAGAATATGTTGCTTTAACCAAATTTCTTGAACAAAATGGAATCAGCCAACGCAGTTCTTGTCCTCACACCCCGGAACAAAACGGTTGTGCCAAAAGAAAGCACAGGCATGTAGTCGAAACCGGACTAGCACTAATGAATCATGCCTCAATTCCACTTCAATATTGGTCCTATGCATTTGATGCCGCAGTCTACATCATCAATAAGCTACCGACACCAAAGTTGAAAAATCAAAGCCCATTTGAAGTCATATTTCATGAAAAACCAGATTATGCAACACTTCGCACTTTTGGTTGTCTTTGTTACCCATGGCTCCACCCCTATGCTACTCACAAACTAAAACCGCGTTCAACAAAGTGTGTCTTCTTGGGATATAGCAAAATACATAAAGGGTATCGTTGTCTTGACTTTACTTTTGGCAAGATTTATATCTCACGCCATGTCTTGTTTGATGAACAAATTTTTCCATTCCAAGGGAGCTCTGGTCCAGTGGCACCTTCATCAACAGCAACGCAACCCATAATTCCATTGTCAATCTCACGGACTGAAATCCACACCAATACAGTCCATCAACCAAGACCAACCCAAAACAACCAAATACAAAAATCCCATGACCACTCTTCAACCCAACAAGAAATTGCCAACATACCCGAAACACAACATCAACCCAACTCAACCTAATCCACACCAACAAAAACTTCAAATACGACATCACCCTCAACCCTACCACCACCAACAGCGCCTCCTTCTCCAGGACTATACCTAATTGTCGACCTTAGCAAATACAACAAACCTGATTCATCAACACAATCACTTCACTCCACACATCCGATGGTGACAAGGTCAAAAACAGGGAACTTGAAACCAAAACCAAGGGCTTCGGTTCACATTACAGAACCAATTTCTGCTTCTCAAGCATTGAAACTGCCCGAATGGAGATCAGCCATGGCAAAAGAGTATACAGCCTTGCTACAAAATGGAACCTGGGAGTTGGTTCCACGGTCTATGGCACACAATATTATAGGATGTAAGTGGGTATTTCGAGTAAAGCAGAACAAAAATGGCATTATTGAACGGTTGAAAGCCAGATTAGTGGCCAAGGGATTTCATCAACTACCTGGGCTGGATTATAACGAAACTTTCAGTCCTGTCATCAAGCCGCAAACCATTCGATTGATCCTATCTTTGGCGGTGCAACACAATTGGCCCATTAGGCAACTTGATATTTCTAATGCTTTCCTACATGGAACAATGGAAGAAGAAGTTTTTATGGAGCAACCCGTTGGATTTGTAGATCCCACCTATCCAAATTATGTTTGCAAATTACTCAAGTCCTTATATGGATTGAAGCAAGCTCCCCGAGTTTGGTATAGGTGCCTTACGGATAAGCTAATTGAACTTGGATTCACATGCTCCAAAACAGACACATCTCTGTTCTTTAACATCAAAGAAAAGGCTCGTCTTTATTGTTTAATCTATGTGGACGATATCATTCTTACTGGATCTGATTCACATGCACTTGTCTGCCTGATTAAATCGTTGCAACAATCTTTTGCACTAAAAGACCTGGGAGATCTGAGTTAATTTTTAGGAGTTGAGGTAACCAGAAATTCCGTTGGTATGTCCTTATCACAACAGAAATATATTGGTGAGCTTTTATCTAAGGCAAAAATGGACAAAGCCAATCCCATCTCCACTCCGGCCTGTCCACAACAGAAGTTGCAAATCAATGATAGCAGTCCATTCTCTGATCCTGCCTTGTATCGAAGCATTATTGGAGGATTACAATACTTGTCTATCACTCGGCCTGATCTGACATACTCAATTAACCGAGTCTCTCAATACATGCACTCTCCAATCGAGAATCACTGGTCTGCTGTCAAAAGAATTCTGCGCTACCTAGTTGGTATTCATCGACATGGCTTGTTCATCTCTCGAAAATCAGGAACCCAACTTCATGCCTATTCGGATTCTGACTGGGGTAGAAATCTTGATGATCGAAAGTCCACCACTGGCATTGCAATATACTATGGCTCTAACCTCATCTCTTGGGCCTCCAAGAAGCAGCGAACCGTGTCAAGATCATCGATAGAAGCTGAATACAGAGCCTTGGCCTCGGCTACAAGTGAGGTACATTGGCTCCAAGCATTACTCTCTGAAATTGGTTTCCCTTTGGCAACACAACCTGTGCTCTGGTGTGATAATCTATCTGCAACTTACTTAACTATCACACCAATATTTCATTCTCAGTCTCGGCACCTAGAGATTGATTTCCACTATGTGCGTGACAAAGTAATGAAGAAACATATTCTTGTGAAGTACATTTCAAGCCTTGATCAAATTGCTGATGTTCTTACTAAAACACTCCCTCGGACAAGACATTCTCAACTGCGAGACAAGCTACGAGTTCTCCAGAGCCCTCCTAGCTTGAGGGAGGGTGATAAGCCATGTATATCCGATAAAGCACACACCTCATAGAACTCTACTTACTAGATTTACTTAACCCTATTGTATAGCCAATCCTTATTTGTACCAAGACTAATCTGTTGTATTTCTCATGTACTTATACCTCTTGATTTTCACTTAATCAAATCAACACATTCAGACTTTACATCTATGTGCCTATAAATATGTCACTTACTTTGTTATGGAATAAGATGAATAAGAACAATTTCTCCCCTTCTTCATATTTTCTTCTTCTCCATATTCTATTGTCTCTCTCCATACTTCAATTCTCTACTCCCTTGCTTTTGTTTTGTTATCATTTCACAACAAAATTTCATTTCTTAACTGAATTTTCTTAAAATAATTTATTAAATAAAACAGCCACACGCGAAGCGCAGCCGGGAAGTTCTAGTTATTATTATTGTTATGAAAAGGAGGAATCCACTTACACTCAATGTAAAACTGAAGTTTTACATCCTTTCTCAGCTTTTAGATCTAAATAAATTAATGGTCCAAATTTAATTAACTTTTGATAATAATTTTTAATTTTCACAACCTTGTTTCTCCCACGCGTCTTTTCTCTACAACTCTCTCTTCCACGACTCTGTTTCTTCCTTCCCTCTACTCACCCATGTCCATCATGGTTAAATAGCAATTTGTTTCTTTTCTTCTTTTCTTTTTTTCTTCTTTTCTTCATCATTCCTCTTCAATTATGTCCACTCAACGTGAATCCTTAATTTTTCATTTCCATTCTCATGATCAATAATCCTTAACCCTTAATATTCTCGATGAAGAGAATATCTATATTTTTTAAAATTGAATTTGTTGATTAATAATCTAGGAAAAATTTGATTGGGATGGCTTGATTTGATAGATTTAATTTTATTCTGAATTTGGGGATTTTGATGAAAGTAACGATCAATGTCTTCATGCTTTCCAATCAAAACTTATAAGGAAACAAAGGGTTCGTTTTCCATCCAAAAGGGAAAACTTCAAAGGTAAGGAAACGTATCGAGTTCTTTTAATTGCAACATGGAAGCTCTTAAGAATGATTTGTATTTTCTTCTTGGGTTCTTTAGTTAATCAATAACACTGGAGATGAAAATGATCATAATGGTGAGATTGCCTTTGAACCCTTTCATGGTGTCAATTGAAAACTTATTATTATTTGCAATTTTCATTTATTCTACATATCTCGATGATCCATTGAAAACTGTTAATCAAGTTAGGCGTCTTGGCTTGATGGTATGTTTCGACATGGGTGAGTAGAAGGAAGGAAGAAAGAAGGCCGTACTGGAAGAGAGAGCTTTAGAGGAAAGACGCGCGTGGGGAAAGAAGATTGTAAAAAATAAAAATTATTACCAAAAGTTAATTAAATCTGGATTATTAGTAATTAAGATATAAATGTTTATATGCATTCTTCTCAATTTATTGTAATTATGAGTATTATTTTTGTAATTTCATTTTCATAAATGAAATTTGCAATCTTTTCTTCAAAAAATTGATTATGAAGATGTTAACTCAATGTCTTTTCTTTTCTAGATGAATGATTCTTATAGTTTTTCAATAATAATCATGTCAATTTTTGGTTGAAATTTAAAATTTATAAAGAATACTTGAATACCATAAAAACAATTAAAAAATAAATATATACCAAACTTACACAAACTCTCTGCAAATATGCATTTTAGCCCCTTAACCTTTCTATGCGGCTCTATCAAACTCTTTTGGGCAGGGCTTCTATTTGCAAACGAGTTTTAAATTGGAGCCTTGAATTCCCAATTCACCGTTAATCTCCGTTACTTTGGATGTTGTAAGTTGTAAACGACGAGGGAAAAAAATCAACTAATTGTGATTTTGGTAAGTTCACAATTAACTGATCAAGACAAGTGAGAAGGTAAAAAAAAAGGTAGTTGTTAGTAACAACTGAGCTTCCGTCCGCTTTTCTCTTCTCTAAACCCTTCTAACTGAACATTAAACAATTCACCACAACACTATTGACTTGTCTGAAACCCTAGCCGCCCCTCTCTTTTTCTCTCCCCAAGTTCTTAGTTTTCTTCAAAGTTTTTTGTATACTCCTCCTCCTCTTGATCCTTCAAGGGGAGGAGGAGGTTGATTTTATTGTTTTCTTTTCTTTGTTCAGAATAATCTCCCCAGATCTATAGATCTGTTTGGTTAGTTGAGTTTTTTTAAGTCAGTTTGTTGAGTTTGAGTCAGTTAGTTAGTCACACACAGTTAGTGTGTCTCCGAGTTTACATAGATTGAAGACAATTCATCTTAGATTTGATATGATTTTACTTTATGATCTATGGTTTAATCAAGGGAGTCCTCGAATCACTCACCTTTGTGTCGCTTTTGAAAGTTTTCTGTTGATTAAGTTACACAGAAACGAGAGCGAAGAGGTGTTGCACGTGCTAGAGACTTATGAAGAAGGTTTGAGACTCCAAATCCTCAAGATGGCTCGGATCGTGAAGCGAGATCAAGATCTAAACGCAAAGGATGTTTACTTTTTTCAACTTATTATAATTTCTAGTTACTATTTTGTAATTTCATTTATATAAATGAAAATTACAGTATTTTTCTTTCAAAAAAAGATCTAAAAGCTAAGAAAGGATGTAAAACTTTAATTTTATACTAGGTGTAAGTGGAATCCTCCTCCAAATACATATAATTTTAATTAATACGAAAAATAAGGTCATAATTAATTTTTTACTACGAAAGAAAAAATAAGGTCATAATGAATGCATAATAGTTAGTACGTAAGTAAGTACATATATACTAATAATATTTTAAATTGTGTTTTTTATTGTCACTCCACTCCTTTAGTTTACTACTTCACTCAATTTCCTCTCTGCTTCCCGGGACCAGAGGGATTCCAAAAGAAGACTAGGTCAAAGACTTCTAGTTGATTAACATGTGTCACAAAGCGCGTTGTGAATAGGAACCCTAATTCTTTATTATTGAGGTATGTTACGTGGGATGAAAAAGATTGCATTGGAGCTAGGGCTGCAAATCATTGTCATGCTATTGATCCTCAATTTATTTTTAATTAGCATTTTTTATAAAGTAAACAATTTTTAAGATTAGCTACTTAAATTATATACTAAATCAAAACAATTTTATATTGAGGTATGTTTAAGTACAATGGATCTTGATCATGTGTTTTGCGATGTTCTTAAAAAGTAATGTTGTCGTTAAATATTAGCCACAATCTTAATAAAGAATTACAAAGTTCTCTAATACTTTAGTAAAAAAATAAGATAAGTGACGAATTTAAGATTCAATCAAGACGATTTTACCCAATTTTTTTATGAAAGTGAATCTTTTGTCAATTTGAAGTTTGAGTGACAATTCTAGCATATTCCTTTTCCTGAAAACACAGTTCTTCGATGTATCTAAAAAATAAGACAAATCAAATGACCTACTATGATGTTTAAAATTTGGTAAAATTTTAATGATTAGAGAGTATCATGTATATACGTTATATGGTCCAATATTCAAATATTATAGCAATAGATTTTTAAAATGATAAATAAATTAGCTCTCAAATAACAATATAGATGTAAATTATAACTAATTTATTTGTATATGAAAAGTGAAAACTAGAGGTAAAATGCAAGAAACTGAGTAATAAGATTACGTACCCTTAGTTAACCCTTGCTATTAATTAATTGCAACCATATATATTTGTCGTCGTCTTACAATAATCTCCTTTTCCATATATATCTATCTAGATCAATATAGTCAAAAAGCCATATAGATAATAAATCAGCTTATAATTATTAAGTTAACTACTTTTTAAAGTCTATAATAACTTTTACACCTGGCCCAAAGTCTGTTTTAACCTAAGGATTTCATGAAATGGTTGCTCTATATGTCTCCCTAATTTTGTGTTCCATGAGGACGCAATCTAGCTTTTTTGGGTGAATCCAAGATACACTTACCTACCATGAAAACCCTTTAAAACTTAAAAAAATTAAAGTTGTAAATATTTAAAAGAACTAAAAACTATAAGAAAATAAAATATAGAAATGGATATATAGAGGTAATGTATGGATATGATTACATCATTCGAAACAAAAAAATTGTGCCACATGCACGCATGCCAGCCTTCTACGCACTCACGTAGCTGCTTGGAAGCTCCACCCTTCTTCCAGCTTGATATTATTTCAGTGCCCCACACTTAATTCGACCATCCCTTGGATTATTATTTATATCTGTTGGAATCATTGAATTCAGAGCAGTTTCTCCTTCTTGTACCTTCGAACCATTTATTAATTGCTCTTATAATAGTATCTCTTTCTTTTGATCAGTAAAAAAGAAAAAAAACCCTACGGAAATGGAACATGAAGTTGATGACTTCCATGCAAGAGCAACCATGACTTCTAACTACAGAGGAGTTCGGCAAAGGAAATGGGGGAAATGGGTGTCTGAAATTCGGGAGCCAGGGAAGAAGACCAGAATATGGCTTGGCAGCTATGAAACAGCCGAAATGGCCGCTGCAGCTTACGACGTAGCGGCATTGCACTTCCGAGGAAGAGCTGCTCGCCTTAACTTTCCAGAGCTGGTGGAAAGCCTCCCGCGTCCGGCTAGCTCGAGTGCCGAAGACGTGCAAATGGCAGCTCAAGAGGCTGCATTGATGCTTAGAAGAAGACCCAAGATGATGAGTTCGGAAGTGGGTGCAGGTGGAGGCGCAGCTGCTGCAGGTGGTGGCGGTGGCGGTGATGGGCGGAGCCTTGGACCCATTAGGGTTGGGCTTTCGCCGAGTCAAATTCAGGCTATCAATGAATTCCCGCTGGATTCCCCAAAGATGTGGATGGAATTGGCAGGTGCTCTGTTGAGGGCAGAGCAGCCAATGGAAATGGTTGATGACAATTATGATGCAGAGTTCATCTCTCATGAGTATGAAGATCATCATATGATGCAAGTTGACTCCATTTGGGATTCATACCCTTCTTTTTAACAGGGGAAGTCCAAAAAGATATTAATCATATATACAATATATTCAAATTATTTATTTATGTAGTTTAATCAATAATTCTACATGTAATTAGGTGTGTTTAACATAGCATTTGAGTGTTTGAGTCTCCCATCGGCCTTAAACCATAAAAAATCCATGGAGGGGCTGGGTTCTTCTAGCTAGGTTGACTGCTATATATATATATTCATTGTTCTTTTGTTGGAAGAACAGGGAGAATAAACAAATTTAAGCTTCTTACATTTTCTCTTGGGTGCAATTTGAGGTTCTTTCTCTTCCTTACATTAATTATTAGTATATAAATATATTTCAAATTATTATTATTATATATTTTGCCTTTCTTCTCTTCTTAATACATTCCTCTCTATGTCACGTGAGATATGCTTGGAAAGTCATTGTAGTATTAAATTTTGGGGATTTAGTGGTGCCAAAAAAAAATTGGGGATTTAGTAGATGCTACTTTTTCTTTTCTTGACATAATCCTTTGGGTCATTTTCTTTATTTAAAGTTTTATTTTCTCTACAACTTATTTCAATTTGGTCAATCTCATTAAATGGGTGCATAATATATTCCGCGTATGCATTAAATAGGGTCTAGATACTGAAGTCATGTATTGAAAATTTTGAGTCATTGGGTATCAGTTTTTTTTCCTTTTTCTGTCTCCCACATTTGGTTTGTTAGCCAAATATATCTATAATCTAGAATTTATGTTGATATATTAATATTATAGCAAAACATCCGTATTTGTTAATTAAGCTCTCCTAGCAAATGATTTTTTCCTCTCATAAAACTTGAGTCAACCTTGTTTTTGAAGTAAATTACTGTCAAATACTCAAATTACTCATTTGAATCAATACTTGCAAGTCTTGGTAGCCGTGTAAATGAGATATCTATACTAGCAAGTCTTGGGCGTGACAAAGCTAGCTTGATTTGAGAAAAAATCAAATTCGACTCAATCATTGTAAAATTGAGCTCAAATAGCTTGAGTGGTTGAACAAGTCGAGTTCAAATATTATAATGCTCAGCTTGGATTCTCATTGAGTTTATAATCTAATATTTTCATATATTGATTATAAATCTACTAGATTAACTTTTAAATATCGAGCGTATTCGAGCTTGAATAGCTCAATCTATCCCAAGTCAAGCTTGAGCTTTAGAAATAAAATTTGATTGAGTTTAATTCGAATTTTTAGCGGTGTGAATTTCAAGTTTCGACACAAACTTGAGCATCTCACTACTTGTCTCGAACTTTATCAATTATACTTCTAAAATAAGAGAAATTATTAAGTAGACCGGTCAACCACATCGTTCATGCATGATTTCAACAAATAGAATATTGTCAACTCAAAAAAAAAGTAAATGGTTAAAACCCTACATACCGCAATCTTGTCCTAAATTTAAGGATCATGTTCTGTATTCTTCCTAAAATAAGAGGCTAAACTTGATGTTAAATTTCTCCTAACAACCATCCCTTGATCAAGGCTAGACATAGTTTTTCTAAGTTGATAATAAATATTTCTATACTAATTAGAACCATAAATGACACAATCAACCTAATAATTGTTTCTCCTAGCAACCATTCGTCGATCAAAGCTAGGCATCGTTTTGATTTACTTAATTAATGATAAAACAAGAACAAATTAATGCAATTATAGTAGTAACTAGTAATATGATTAGTGAATAGGTTGGACGAGGTTAGGAAGAAGTGGTCAGAGGCGACTTTACAAAAATGTCTTTGAGAAAGACCCCACTTATTGGTGTCTTATAGGAAGAAAAAATTGTATGACAAATGAAAGGGTCGTAAATCAAAGTGACTGAAGTTACCCTGATATATGTGTGGATCGCACAGTTAGGGAGACACCTGAACAGTGACGTGCTATTAATGTGACTGCACTCAGCCTACAATCTGATATGCTAACCACCTCTCTATTTTGTCAATGCCAAATTGGAACCCACGACAAGGAAAATATATAGAGAAAAAAAAATCATCAAAACTCCATTTTCAAAGCTTAAAATTGCCTCCGAATCCGATTGATGATGACCACTAAAAGTTCCATCATCAGAAAACTTGGTTCAAGTTCGAACTTGGTGGACTGCTATTAGTCATAGACTAACTTCGTTCAGTGGGCCACTTTAGGTAAGGCCCGCACGTAGTGAATGGACATGGCCTAATTAACAGAATTGGACCTTCATTGGAGGTCTCAAAACCTCTATGGGCCAATTCCTCTAGAGCTGTTGCCGTTGTAATTTTTTTTTTTTTTCGAGATACTGTTGCCGTTGTAATTAGACTTAGAGCATGTAATTTTTTTGATAAATTTACGGCTAAATAGCCACATTACCCTTGAATTTTGCAAAATTAGGCCAGTTTATTTCCTGAACTAAAAATTATGCCATATTGCCCCCTTAATTTTCGAAATCGCGCCAGTGTGCTCCTTTCCGTCAACTATACCATTAACTGCTGACCTGGATTTTTTTAGCTAATGTAAAATTTTTTTCATTGGGCATGTGGGACCCATGAGAAAAACCAACCCAAAATAATTAAAGAAAAACATAAATATATATTTATCCTTCTAATTAAAATATATATAATTATATATATATATATATATCAATAGTATAGTTCCTTTTTAGTTAAAGAAAAGATATTTATAGAATCCAAAAAAGCAGCTTTTTATTGCTCTTCCATAAATTTATCAGCCACCAGAGGCAAGCATAGTGAGGATGAATTGTTCTATCAATTAGTTACTGCAGTTAACTGTATAGTTGATGGAACTGTTAGTCACGTGATGGTACGTGACTAACGGTGTTGATGGTAAGGGGTATATTGGCGCGATTTTGAAAATTAAGAGGGCAATGTGGTACAATTTTTAGTTCAGGGGGCAATGGGGCTATTTAGCCATAAATTTACAAATAAACTTTGTTTGAGTCGGGTGGCACATTATAGGGTAATTACTCTTCTAATAATGATTTTTTCTATTCATGAGTCTCAAACTCAAGATATTTGTTTAAGAGAAACAATTGTCTAATCACTCTTCTGAAGAAAATGTAATTTTCATTCATAAAAATGAAATTACACCGTTCAAAGCATAAATTACAATAAATTTTATTTCATTATCAATGTCTTGATCTGGATCTGCCATCATGATATGAATCATCTGAATGAATTGGAGTTTCGAACCTTTCCGATGAGTCTCTAGAACATGATCGTTTTCGCTTGTGTAGAGCTTTCACCAATGATAAAAAGGTGAGTGATCCGAAAACCTCCCCAATTGATCCGAAAATAATAAAGTAAACCCATCTCAATATGAGAGTGAAATCTCCAATATCTATTGCAAACTCAAAAGACACAAAACAAGCTAAATAAACCGACTCAATCATCCAAAATCTAACGATATGAAGACTTATCACTCAAACAGATGTGGAACTTTATTCTAAAAAGAAAAAAAATAACAGGGTACCAAAAAAAAAAA
>AWUE01018666.1:0-17361 GCA_001974825.2 Corchorus olitorius | reverse complement strand
ACGGGAACCCGAAAGAAACAAACCCTGGACACACACACGGATCAGACCCTCTTCACTCTTTCTCAATTTAAATAAAAAACCATGCTTTGAAAACGAACCTGGGGCTTGAGAGTTGATATTGAGAGGATCGATGGACATAGAGAAGAGGGAAGGATGAACAATCTACTCAAGTTGGGTGGAAAAGTCAAATCGGGAAAGGGAAATTTGGTTCGTTTAAAGCTCGGATTAATCGGGTTGATAGATTTGGGATTGAACAAGAGGTAAGATCGGGTGCGGAGCTTAGAGAGAGAATCTACAGAAAACGAGGCTGCGACGGCGAAGCCTCATCGGAGAAGGCAGTTGTGGCTGGTCGGTGGCCATGAGGAGCAGCGCCTGGTTGAAAAGAAGCAGTTAGGGTTTCAAAGAAGTAGCAAGGAAGAAGAAAATGTTGAAGAAGAAGAAGGTTTTCGGCTTATAAGCCTATTGGCTCCAAAACGGCACCGTTTCAGGTAAGGGTTCTTTTAAAAATTTTCAATTTCATGCAATTAAGTCCTGTAGGTTGTTATTTAACTCACATAAAACCTATAACTTGTGTCTGTGCTCTCTTTGGTCCCTGATTTGGTGTTTCGTTTGCTAATTGATTCAATTTCGTCCCTGATTTAAGATTTTATTTTTAATTTGTGCGGCCTAGTCCCTAATTTCAAGTCAATTTCCTGATTAAGTGCAATTTGATCTCTGCTTTATTCAATTTGACCCCTGATTTTAGAAATTATGCTAGAATTTTGCAATTGGGTGCTTGATTTACATTATTGGTATTTAATTGGTGCTTTTTGGTTCTTGAATTTTACCAATTAAGTATTGGAAATTGGGATTTAGGCTAAAGATTGAACTTTTAGTGAAAATCGTGTTTATCCATGGCAAATTGATTTTGAGATCTTGATGTTCAAGTTGAAAGTAATTTAAATGGATTTCATAATTTCAAATTGAGTTAATTCGGATTTGAAAAATTAAGGTTTTGACTTGAAGCTATAATTTTTCCTTAAATTAAAAATGACTCGAGGATGACATGTTAAGACACTTTGGGTCATTTTTAATTCTTGAAAAAAACAAAGCTTGGAGTTTAAAACCTAATTTTCCAAATTTGAAAGTATCTTGAAAGAAATTGGTGAATCCTTTTAAAGGCCTTTTAATTTGGGAATTAGGATTTTTAGTCTAAAGATTTGATTTCCTAAAACTGGATTCAATGGAAGTATAAGCATATCTCATGATCCATATTACCATTTGTTTAAATTCAATTTGTTCTTGCTTTTGGTCCCTGATTTTGAATTTGCATCTTGGTTTGTTTGTATGCCTCCTGAACTTCGCTAATGATTTTCTTAGTGTGCAGAAAAGGTCCCTAGTAGACCCAGTCTGGCCCATAAGTTTTTATTTCTCCTTAGCTTTTGTTAATTTGTTAATTGGTCCAATCGGGCCTTGGTTTGTAATAATTTAGTAAAGTAGAACCTAATTGCATGCATAACATATCTACTTGTCGTTGATTATATCTGTTTGCATATCATACCACCTTAATTCAGTTAATGACCGTAACCCTTCCGAAGAAGGGGCATTTAGTGAGTGATCGAGTTTTCGGGGCCACTGAATGTCTCCGAGGATGAGACGGCTCTTCTCGAGATGCATCGGGGTTCCGGGCATATATCCCGGGAAGTGCTTTCAAAAACCCGGGTCACGTGAATTAACTTTAATAATTGGACTTTGCATTCATCATTTGCATACATGCATTAATTTAGAAATAGAAAAAGGAAAAAATCCAAAAAAAGTGAAAAAATCAGAAAATCAAAAGAAACAATAAAAGGTGTTTTCAAAACAAGGTTTTTCTCAAATCATGTTCTCTTATTCAATTTTCAAAAATCAAGAAATGGGTAATTCAAGAGTTTTTAAGGTAAGCATTTTCAAAAAAGAATGTTTTTTTTTAATTAAGAAATCCAAAAAGGATTTTTGGAAGTTAATAAAATTGGTCAGGTTTTTCAAAGTCAAAATGGCAAAAACATTTTATCACAGCATTTTCAAAATTTTTTCCCGGTGCAGAAGACTCAACAAGAGAACAAACAGTGAAAGAGAATCGAGATAGAATTAATTGACAGTGTTCGATTGTATTCTTCGAATTCTCGACATTGGTTTCAAAAATGGTTTTATTTTCTTTTCATAACCTTTTTCTAATAATAATCAAGATTACGATTTAAAGCAACCAACTTTTCTTTTCGACCCAGTAGATCTAGTTAGACTAGAGGTACCGTCACTTGACGGGCGACTCGGGGGTGCTAATCCTTCCCCGGGCGTAATCGACTCCCGAACCTAGATTTAGGTTACAAAGACCGGACCTTAGGTTTAGTGGGTCCATTGCCGAGCTATGGACTTTACTTAGCTTAAGTGACCTTTTAGGTGGCTAATCACACCTTTAAAAAAGATTAGTGGCGACTCCATTTCCAACGTCGTTTCGGCAGGGTTCCCCAGACCCGAACGTTTCGACAGCTTGGCGACTCCGCTGGGGAAAGTTAGAGAGTCAGGCCTCACCTAGTTTAACAAGATCTAGGGTCTTAATAATAATTCGTTGCATTTTGTCTTTTTCTCTGATTGTGTGGCATTTCCAGTATTTATGGTTGCTTATTGCTTGCTTTTATTGTTTAACTGTGTTTTTCATGTTTTGTTGATTGGTGGTCAGCTGCTAGTTTCGGGTTAGGTTGGGGGGTTTTTGGTTTAGTACGTCGGTAATGATAAAAGGTTTGTATGTCCCTTCTGCGCCACATCACTATTTGCATTGCATGCATCAGCTCGAACCCGGAGCTTGAATTTTCTACCTTTAGCTCGGGGGCAAATTAGCTAACCTTCGTGGGGTCAATTAAGATCCCCATATGGGTTATGTGAAATGCCTCCACCCAGATTGAACTTTTTTCAATGAGCCTATAATGGGTGAGAATCGGGGGCCTTACTAGCCTAGCGTGGGCGTCAGTAAGGACAATTTGGGAACCTTTAGAGTATAACTAAAACTCAGCATATAGAAGTGAGAAAACCAGCCAGTCTAAAGCCAAACCCGTGAGAAGGAGTATATAGGACATATAGAAGGGACGCTTCTAATCTTTATTTCTTTTACCATTTTCAAACAAAACCATAGAGCGGACATTGACTTTACCCGCAGTAGGTAGACTCCCCGCCCCGAGGGCATTTTCGTCCTTTTAATTTTTTCTGGAAAATAAAAAGGTTTTGTTATTCAAGATTAAAAAAGGGGCATGATTTTCTGTTCGATTTTCGGCTATTTGTTCATAGTTGTGTACAATTACTAACGAGTTCTTGTTTCTTCCCTTTTGTCTTTATCTTTTTTTTTGCACGTACATCTGTATAACCTATTTTGTGTTACAGGTTTCATCTCTACATATCATGACATTCATTTTTCGCATCCTCATCGCATGGTCCACGACATTCATTTGTTTATCAGTACTTATTGCCATGCCATGTTGCATTATCAGGCACATCTCCACAATTTGTCAAGTCATCACAATACTCATTTGTACATATGTTCATGCATTCATCCTGCATTATCACAATCATTTTTGAGTTGATGCATCTTTGGGCATAGTTTGTCAATCTTGATCATGTGTAAATGTCGCTTATTCAGTGCTTGTTATGCATCATTTCAGTTGTTTAGTAAGGAGTCTCGGATATAGTCGAAGTATGGGAGATTGGCTGGAAGCCCGAATGCAGCACTTGGAAAATAATCAGAGGTTTATGGAAATGAGGATAAGCCGTTTGGAAGGCAAGCAAGAGAGGTTGGAATCCGACATGGATGAGCTGAAAAAGCAGGTTGCTAAGCTAGCGGTGAACATTGGTGATGGGGAAGAGGTTAAGTAGCTTCTTTTGAGGGCATCAACACAACTGACTCACCCAGAATCAGGGCATACCTCAGGCACAGAAAAGCTTCCAAACTTGGACATAATTGCGGAAAAGATGGATGAATTTATCAAGCAAGTAGAGCAATTGAAGGGTTATGTGTCAAAGGTGGAATCTCTTGGAGGGATGCAATCCCAAAGTATCGCACACCAGTCAACCTTGCCTCTCTACTTTGCACCACCTTCATATCCTTTGAATACTGGATCTTGGGGAAATCCTCCGAATACTCATCAGTACCCACCTTATTCGCAGCAGAATTTTCAAGCCCCCGCTCAAATGCCAAAACCACCATCAATCATTCAACCAACTTGTTCGAGGAAGAATCAGAAAAGGCCAATAAGCCCGATTCCAATCTCTTTTACAGAATTGCTTCCTCAATTAGTGCAAAGAGGCTTACTTGAACTCAAACAATACACAAGCGTCATGAAGCCACCCTACCCTAAATGGTACAACGGTGATGCCCATTGCGATTACCATTCTGGAGCAGTAGGTCATTCCACCGAAGGTTGCACAAGGCTGAAGTATGATGTGCAAAAGTTGATTGAGGAGGGAAAGTTGACTTTTGAGCCAACGGGTACTCCAAATTTCAGAACCAAGAACTAGTAAGCAGAGAGCTTGATGGTGCTGATCTGACTCAAGTCTCGATATCTATGCCTAAGGACTGTTGGGGAGTTTGTTTGGGCTTTCTTTAATTACTTTAGCCTCTCTTGTATAAATTTAAGGCTATGTCTGAAGTAGAGTATAATGGAATAGTGTAATAACAGTTGCTATCAATGGAAGGAGGAAGTTCTTCAAGTTTAGTTTGATCCTCCATTTGTTTGTACAAATTCACTTTTTCAAGGCATCATACATCCATTTTGCCTCATGCATTCATTTATCATGCCATGGCATTCATTCATGCATCCCATTAAACCTTGACATCGTTTCACAATAAAAGAGCAGTACTGCTTATCAATAGACAGATTGCTGATGGTTCTTGAAATTTGTTCCAGTTTTTGGAGGAATTACCGGAAAAGAGCAATGGAAGCAGAGCAGTTAGCTGAATACGAGCGGATGAAGAAGGAGAATGAGGAATTGCAAAAGCAGATGAGTATGATGAAGCATCAGCTAGCTGAACTAAAGGGAAAAACAACGCAAGAAGATCATTCAATGTCAGAAGGGCAAGACATGACAATAGACAGTATTGGCATGGGGCAATGTGGAAGTGCTGAACCCAACCAAATCAATACCAACCAGCTAAATTCTCCGCTTGTTGTTCAAACCCCATTCATGCCTAAACCGCCAACTGATACCTCATACCTCCTCAATCAAGCCAACTTCAGGTCAGGAAAGGTTAGAAGCAGGAAAAGGCCAAAATCAAGGAAGGGTCAAACCGGCATGCAAATTGGCATAGAATCACTGTTAGGCAGCTTTAAAGGACAACAGTTTGATCACTTGGGGCCATATACCCCATACTCTCCTCATTACCCTTATCCACCACTTCCACCAACAAACTCATACGAGAATCAAAATCCTTGTCCATACCAATCGGTTCCTCAACCAAGCTTTCAATCCCAGGAGTATCATCGAGAATCAAAGAAAAGGTCAATATCTTCACTCGGTTCAGCACCAACCATTCCAAAGGACCAACAAAAGGGGTACATGTCTCACCAGGATAAATTCAAGTTTGCCCAAATTCCCATGACTTACACAGACTTGCTTCATCAACTCATCCAACAGAGCCTTGTGGAACCAGTGTATGTGGAACCCATGCAGCCTCCTTATCCCATGTGGTATGATCCCAATGTGCAATGTGAATACCATATGAATGTTCAAGGTCATTCCACGGAGGATTGCACCAGTTTGAAGAAGAGAGTACAAACATTGATCAAAGCAGGGTTGTTGAGTTTCTAATCAGAGCATGGTCAACATTGGATAGTCATCGAAGTGAATGGAACAACAGAGACTGGTTTCAGATTAGGATCCCTGATGTTTCTGCCCAAGAGCATTAGGATAGTTGTGTGGGTTTTTTTGTTTCACTTCATCATCTTTGTAATAAAATTGATGCATCTCGTGTTTCAGAACATTGTCGCATCATTCATTATCATACATCATTTCATTTCTCAAAGCATTTGCAAATTTCACAAATGTTGACATTACGGATAGAGCTCATGACGAGTTAATTTACTTTGGAGCTCTGCAAATCTTGAAAATGGGTGCCAAACAGGGGCATTTTCCTTACCTTTTTCATTTACCTTCAAACATGCATTTGGTAGATATGAGAACTTTTTTGTAAATATTTGCATGCGCTTGCATTAAAGGATAATGATAATAAAGGGAGGATTTCTTCAGATAATCAATCATATGCTTTTGAAATGGATTGGTGTTTACCACTAAAACTGAATCAAGAGTGTTTGCAGAAGGTTTAATGGCCTTTATCTGGACTATGAACAAAGGAATGATGAGTTTAATCAAAATTGTCAGAAAAATCAGTTTTAACCAAAACTATGATTTCGAGCTGTGAGCAAAGGAATGACGGTTTTAATCAAAAGGTGTTTCAAAATCAGTTTTGGTCAAAACAACGATTTCGAGGTGACTGAATCCAGGTTTTCAAAGGAAGTTTTAAGGAGACAATATGATTGGCGACAACACCGCTCCCGCACTTCACTCTCTTTCAAATCTCGATTAAACCCATTCTCTTGGAACCCAACACCATGGTCTTGTTTTCTTCTAAAAGGGGCAATTTAGTCCTACTATTAAGGTTGTCACAATGTCTTGAAGGCAAAATGACCGAACTTCAATTGTCTCAATGTCCCTTAAATCTTCCGGGTGAATTTTCATTATCTCAAACATTTCTTTCAACCAGAAGAAGCAGTGCACAATTCAAAGAGCGCAAATCAGTTCACTCAGGTTCATCATTAGGAAGGTCATTTCAATGAAAGGTGGTACGAATTTCAGTCATGATTTCCCAATAATCCAAAAAATAAAAAAAATGAATGAATGAAAATAAAGGCACTTGGAATATCTAGAGGAGTCCAACAAAATGGTTTTCAAAAGAGTCATGGTTTTCAAAAAAGATTTGAATAAAATTGATTTCCAAAAATGATTTTGAAACTCGTTTTCTCGAGGAATGCTCTTCAATGAAGATGTTTGATCTTGAAGTGATAAATGGCTCTCTTTCATATTCCCTTCACTTGTAGAAAAAAATATCCATTGTTGTCCCCTTTTGAGCCCAATTGATTTCTTTTCAGATAAACCCTAATCAAGGATCACCCTCCACACTAGGGGGCAAAAGTGAAAAGGATCAGCATCGAAAAAAAAAGGCGTGCATTCAATATTTGAATGGGGCATCCCGATAGTGATTGAGTCCACTCCATCAAGAAATTCAAAAAAAGAAGTTCAAAAAAAGGAAATTCAGAAAATTCAAAATCAAAAAAATCAAAAAATCAAATCAAAGTCAATCAAAAAAATCAAATCAAAATCAATCAATAAAAAAAAATCAAAATCAAAATCAAAAGAGAATGGATTGATGGAGCAAAGGACAATTGGTATGATAAGATCCTTCACATGACAAAAGATGATCCTTGATTCAAATACCCTCAAACACATTTTTGAGCCTTTATATCCTTTCTTTGGCAACCCAGAACACTAGCCTACATTACGTGCCTAATAAAAGTCCATCTTTGATCAAGTGAGGACATTCGAGAAAAGATTTTTCCTCAACAAAAATAACAGTCCTTTTTGCAAAATGTTTTGGGTCAAAACTTTTAAAAAGTGTTTTCGGGTGAATTTAGAGTTTTCCAAGTGAAAAAAAAGTGAAAAAAAAAAGAAAAAAAGAAAAGGAGCTCTAGGGTGAAAACTCGAAAGGGCAATCTAGAGCAAGAATGGGGAATCAATAAGCCACCCACAGTTTCAACAAAGAAATGGAAAGATGATACTTCTATCATAGGAAGCAATGAGTTACTTTCAAGCATCAAAAGCTTCAGCTCTGCCAAAGGAGCCCAATTATTTGAAGCCATACCTCTCTTCGACAAATTCTCAAATCTCAAACTTTTCATAGAGTGTTAACTCAAATCATGTCTCAGAAAAAAAGTTTTCAGAACAAGAAGTTTTACAATAAAATTGCTTTCCATTTATGAGTTCAAGATCAAAATTCGCTTTACAATAAAATTGCTTTCCATTTATGAGTTCAAGATCAAAATTCGCTTTTCAAAGTAAGATTGCATTCCATTTGTGAGTTCAAGATCAAAATTCGCTTTTCAAAGGACATTGAAGTGGTGACCACCAATTCTTTTCAGAGTTCAAATTTAACAAAGTTTTCAAAGAAAATGAGTTTTCTTCCAGCCTAAACTGTTTGGGGCATACATTTCATGAGGATCATATTGGGGCAATATTTATGAATTCATGACATGTTTCGAAGAGTTTCACTTACATGATTGATATCCACATTTTAACTTTTGGTCGAATTTTGTTACAGAGATACAGGGAGTAGTGGATAAGCAAAGGAATCTTTAGAAGCATATTATTCAAGTCAGACCCGGGGCAAAATGGAGACCTCAGCATGAGCAAGAAAGCAAATTCAAGGACAAATCAAGAAGAACAGAAATGAAGCAAAGTTAAGAAAGCAAAGATTCCAAGCAACAGTCAAAAAGTTTCAATCACAACATCAGACCAAAGTTATTGGTCCTCTTTCATCATCGATCAAGAAGTTTTCAGTTACAACATCAGACTTAGAGTTATTTTTCAAGTTGATCGCATCTTGGTCCTCTTTTATCATCGATCAAGAAGTTTTCACTTACAACATCAGACTCAGAGTTATTTTTCAAGTTGACCGCACATTGGTCCTTTTTCATCATCAGTCAAGGAGTTTTCAGTTACAACATCAGATTCATAGTTATTTTCCAAAGGTATTTTCTTCCAAAATCACTTCCATGTGGTTCAAATTCAATTCTCAAGATTTTGCAATCAGTTCCATCTGAATACTTTGACTTTTCCATAAGTCAAGCTCGTTTCCATACGAGTCAATTATCAACACCGGCTTTTCCACAAGCCAAACTCGTTTCCATACGAGTCAATTATCAACACCGGCTTTTCCACAAGCCAAACTCGTTTCCATACGAGTCAATTATCAACGCAGGCTTTTCCACAAGCCAAACTCGTTTCCATACGAGTCGATTATCAACATGGGCTTTTCCACAAGCCAAACTCGTCTCCATACGAGTCAATTATCAACACAGGCTTTTCCACAAGCCAAACTCCTTTCCATACGAGTCAATTATCAACATATGGCTTTTCCACAAGCCAAACTCGTTCCATACGAGTCAATTATCAACATAGGCTTTTCCACAAGCCAAACTCGTTTCCATACGAGTCGATTATCAACATAGGCTTTTCCACAAGCCAGACTCGTTTCCATATGAGTCAAGCCTTACTTCCAAGTAAAGCTCAAATCAAGTCTATTTCCATTTAATTTCAGATCATATTCAGAATTGTTGTTTTATCGATTAGTTTCAGGATCCTATTCGAGGATCTCTTTGCTTTGAATTTCTTTTTGGAGGCTGCTTCGGGCTTTATTTTGGGACTTCTTTTCCAGTTTTTGTTCTACTTTCTCTGCTTGATAAAATGGGTGTCCACGTCTTTGCGCACTTTCTAACTCTCAGAAAGTATACAAACTACTTTTGTGTAAACTTCCCGATTGTTAGAAAGCACGCAAAGAGGGGCAGCTGTAGACACCCATTTTTGTCATATATCCTTTGTTTAAATCAATTTGTTGCTTAATTGGCATTAGGGTCATCTAGGGGCATTTTGGTCATTTTCAAAATCCAGGGGCATTTTGGTCATTCGCACATCCAGGGGCATTTTGGTCATTTGCATGTTCAGGGGCATTTTGGTCATTCTAGGATCACCTTTAGTTAGAATAGCTAATTCATCTCTTATTCATTTAGGTTGTATTAGAAAAAAAAAAAACCAAAAAAATCTTGTTGTGCACCTTTGGCATTTTTTTTTTTTTTTGCATTTTTCATGGCATAACTTCATTTAGTAATTTAGTAATATAGCTTAAGCCCTTTTAGTAATTTCTAGTATTGGGTCTAGTTCTCAAATGACATGTTCATGTTCATCTTTAAGTATGTTCCATCTATTTTCATTTTCCCATTAATCATATTAATTATATTAATGACTATTTCTCACTAGGCAACCATTCTCTCCATAAACATGCTTATTGGTCCTTTAGTCATATGTGTCTAGTTGCATACACATGTTTCATAACTCATAATCGTGCATTGATATTTCAATTGGGATATTAAGATAAGTCCATTACATTACAATATTTAAGCCTCAGAATAAAAAAACACATAATTGAGCCAAATTTATTACAAGTGAAAGCCCTAATGAACGGCTAACAAGTGACCTCCATTCCTTAAGAACCTGTCAAAGAAAAAGGAACAATTCAGTACATTGCTTGGCAAGCATTTAAGTTGGAGACTATTGCAAAATAATGGCAGCTAATTTTGAGTGATTGAAGTGCATCAAAGTTCAGTTTGGGCTAAGGGCAGAATAGGGTATGTGCATCATTCAGAGTTGCAGCAAATAAGACTAAGGCATCTCAATTACAAGTATACAGCTAGCAAGCTCACCAAAGCAGGGTCAATTTGAAGGCAAAGAAGGGGTGAAGGAAAAGAAGGAAAATGGTTTTTTTTTTTTACTTGTTCAGAAAAATGTTGAGAATTGGTGGGAATTTAAAGAAGTTAATGCTATAATCACAGAGGAGGGATCCACTTACACCCAATGTAAAACAAGCGTTTTACACCTTTTTGGACCCCTAGATCTAATTAATTAAACTGCTAAGATAAAAACATAATTTTCTCTTCTTCTTTTTTTCCGCACGTGCTTTCCTCTTCGAACTTTAAGTCTTCCCCTTTTGTTTCTCTCGTTTCTCCCTGCTGCAATTCTCTGCTAATAGTTCTCCTCAAAACTGACGTAGGACGAAAAGCGTTAAAATCCTTTGAGAAGCATCCATTGTAAAAACGAAACGAACGAGGGAAGCGAGGAAGAGATAAAAGATTGAAAAGAACACAAAATGGCACCAACAAGTTAAAAGTGGCGCCAGTTAGTTAGCTAGTTAGCTAATTAGAAAGTGGCACCAAGTTTAGTATTATTTATTAATGCTATTTTAATTATTTCCTAATTTAATTAGGATTTGAAGCCTTTTCCTATTTTATTTAGGTTTTAATTTCCTAGTGGTATTTTGTCCTTTTTAGAATTAGGGTTTTAGGATTCTCTATTTAAACCATTGTGTTTAGTTTTCAGTAGTCATTGAATTATGAATTATTGAGTTTTCTCTTTGGTGGAATTTTATGGAGATTTATTCTCGTTATTTTGGGTTTTCTTGATTTGTTCATTAAATCCGTATTTTCAGCTTATTTCCGCTGCGTCAAAAACCTTTTTCCTCTTTTCTCAATCTTCTCTTTATGTCAACCAATTACAATAATTTGAATTTGGAATTTCTTTTGTTGATTATTGATGCTTCACCTTCTCTTCAATTTTTTTTTAAATTTATAAATTTGAAAGCCATATACTGCATAGAACCTTTAAAACCTTTGAACACTTTCTAAGTCATCATTGTTTTATTTGATTGATGCTTCATGGACGGGTGCGGCTGATTGGGTTCCAATCAAACACCATCTTTATATTTATTGAATTTTGAGCAAATTCAATTACATATGGTTTGAATTATAAACTAAAAAATGATATGAAAATCTTGTATAGAATGTTGGATGGTTTAGAAAGAAGGAAGGATTGAAGAGAGTGGGGTGAGGGAAAAAAAATTAAGAAACAGAGTTGAAGCCTGAAAGAGATGAGAGATTTAGAAGAGGAGGAGCCGTGATGGAAAAACAGGGAAGGAAAAAAATATGTTCAAAACTTGTTTTAATCTTAGCCGTTAAATAAATTTGATCCAAGAGTCTAAAAAAGGTGTAAAACTGGGTGTAAGTGGATCTAGAGCTGGCAAAATGAACCCGAAACCCGTCTGAACTCGCCCGAGTCCGAACCCGAAATTACCCGAGTTGACCAGAAAAGTCAACGTCCCGAACCCGCCCGAACCCGAACCCGAAATTACCCGAGCCCGAAAATACCCGAACCCGAGGCAACTCGAGCCCGAACCCGACCCGAGACCGAGCCCGACCCGAGCCCGAACCCGAAATAATTTGAATTTAATAATAATTTATAAAATAAAATATTTTATTGGTTAGAAAAAAAACATATTAATATTAAATAAAACTATTATATATATGAATATAATAAAATTTATATAATAATGATCACAATTAAATGATTCATTAATTAATATAAAAAGTGCTAAACTACTAAATATATATATATATATATAACTTATATAACTTAAAGCAAAAAACTAAAAAAGTACCCTTATAACTAATTAAAGTATAATAATTATTAAATACATGAAATTTAATTTTTTTTTAAACAAATAAAGAGTCTACAAAAACAGATGATGAAACGAAGCAAAGGTTTAAACCGAAAGTTCTATCCTTGTTCAATCTAAGTCTCTTATTTTAGTTCAGTTCAATCCCCAAAATTCTTTAGTGGTTCAATTAAGGGTCTATCAGCTTTTAATTTGTTTAATTTAAGACTTTCATTTTAATTATTTGTTTAATTTAATGCTTAATTTGTTTTAATTTGCAATAATTTAGAATTGATTAGCATTAATTAATTTAAATTAGTAATAAAGTATATGTATTTTATATTTAATTCAATTAATTTAAATGTTGCACGCCACTTAATAATGGTCGGTGACCGTAGTCTTTCTGAAGAAGGGTTTTCATTTTTCAACGAGTGGTCGAGTTTTCGAGACTCTCTGAATGTCTCTATGGATGAAACTGTTCTTCCACTATTAATCATTTGGTAGTAATTTTTAACAATTATTCAATCTTTATATATATTGATAATAATGTTATATTATATATTATCAATAAACTTATAATATAAAAGATAAAACAATTATTTTTATTTAAAAATTTTTTTAAAAAGAGCTTACACTTGAACCGGGATGAGCCGGATCCAGATCGGACTCTGAATATCGAATCAAAATCAAACCCGAGTCCGAACCCGACCCGAGCCCGAACCCGAACCCTACCCGAGCCCGAACCCGAAAATACCCGAACCCGACATAACCCGAGCCCGAAAATACCCGAACCCGAAAATACCCGAACCCGAAGTACCCGAACCCGAACCTGCCCGAACCCGCCCAATTGCCAGCTCTAAGTGGATCCCTCCTCATAATCACAAGTAAATTGAGTGAGATTTTATTTTATAATAGTGTAATTATTTGATACACTGCCAGTGTAAAATTTTGGACTCCAAAAGTGGGAGAGTGAGTTGACACATGTCAATTTTTTGAATTAATTAAATTTTAAATATTTCAATCTAGTTCCAAGGGAACACATGTCACCCTTCTAAACCCGCACATGCAGTAGTAGTTAAAAAATTGTGCCCATTCAAACTAATTTAGACACAATTCTATTCAAAAGTTACATCCCGAGTTTCAAAAAATAAGAATTATATGGTAAGTTCTAAACTATAGAACATTATGGGATTTTCAGATAATTTCCCCCCTAAACTTGTAATAAATGGAAACAAATTAGTCGTTAAACTTTCAAAATTACCAATTGTATATATTTGTAAAAAAAAAAAGGATAAATTAGCTGGACGAAAATCGGTACGGTTTCGTTAAATTGTGTCCCATTGTTAACATAGCCGTGCCAATTTCCATCCAAAAATAGCTAATTTGTTTACAAGTTTAGGCGTTCAATTAACAATTTTGGAAGTTTAAGAATTAATATTCCCATTATTTACGAGTTCAGGGACTCAAATGTTCATTAAGTCGAATATTACACCAATAATTGGTTAATTCTAGTGTTTCGATACTTGTTGAACTTAATCAAGGTACATTCAAATATGGTGAATGTAAAAAACTATTTTTGGGAAAGATGTACCTAGTGTGGGCTGATCCACCTTGTTTGAAATGAGATAAAAAAAAAAAAACTCAATTATGATTAGTTAAACATATACAGTACAATATAAAAATACTTAGCCCAATTTTAATAGTTAGTCTCATAGACAATTGACGGATAAAATGGTTTCATATAATAATTCCTCAAATGATTCTACTCTTTCTTTTTTCTTATTTCAATATTGTTCCACCATCGACAATGATTTTGAGGTTGAATCCAATTCCTATATGTCTATATTTTATTTATATAAACTTTTTTTTTTAAAACAAAGAGTTTTTACTTTTTAGAAGGTTTAATGATTAAATTGTCCCCTAACCTTATTGCAAACCCTTAAAGCATCCAATTCCTATGGGCCTGTCATGGATGCAATTATCCAGGAAGGCATTCTACTTAATTGGTAACTCGATCGCTGCAGTACAAGCGAAGTCGAGTCTTCGCTAATTGCTATGCGGGCAGAGATACAAGGAACTCTTGTGGAACACATAAACCTTGAGCTGGAAGAATCAACGGAGGAGAATGACGATGGGATCATCATGATGAAGGAGAAGTAAGTGGCCGAAAACGACGACGTCTTGATGAAGAAGAAGAAGTAAGCAGCCAAAAACGACGCCGTGGTGATGAAGGGAATTGTGTCATCTGTTTGGAAGAATTCAAGTTTGGGTCCAAGGCTTATGAGATGCCCTGTTCTCATACGTTTCATGGCTCTTGCATTAAACAATGGTTGAATCAAAGCCATTATTGCCCTGTTTGCCGCTTCCAGATGCCCACTTCAAACACTGAAACACCTTAATTTTTTGTTCAACAACTCAATTAACCTCTTTACAATAATTTGTTATTTTTTTCCTTTTTTTTTGTTAATTGTTTTTTTCCAGTAGTATATTGGATTTTGAATGAAATTTTTTATCTATATTCTTATAATTTCTCAGAGTTAATTTTTGTTTTCTTTGTTACCTCAAAAAAAAATATTTTCTTTGAATTAATTTTGTACCTCAGAATAAAGGCTTGTTATTATTATTATACATATATAGAGACAGTAATGAAGGAAACCAAATTTGGTCGACATAAGCAATTAAGCATACATTCTTGAAATTACTGGTATAAGATTACTTGTGCCTGTCCTTGTCTTGGAGAGCAAGTCAATGGAAGTTTAAACTAAACAATGGAAGTTTATAATTTACTTTAAGACCTTATAATATATATAATATATATAGTATTAATTTTAAGAGTAGTATAGTATTAATATTAAAGTAAACAATGGAAGTTGGGTTAGTGTTTGGTCTGATACAAAGCACCAAGATTACTTTGGCAATCCAATTAATGTGCAACCCAAAGTGAAGTATATAGTATTTTATAGTATTTCATGTGGAGACTGATTTGGAATGTGTTACGAGGGAAATCTTTATTGCAACAAAGAGGTATTCAAATTGACAACTCAGCTCCTGTGATGTTTGTGGTGGGGGGGGGGGGGAGGTGGGGGGGGGGGATTGAAACTTGTTTATTCCATATACGTACCTTTTTTTGATTAGTATCTGAGGTTGGAGCTCTATTTGTCCATGGTTATTCGACTACAATTTATTGAATGGCAAACTTAATTAATTGCGATGATTTCTGGCTTTGTTTCTTGACTAAAGCACAGCAATTTATTTGGCTAAAAGCTGACTCTGATCTGGATGCTTTTTGGTTCAATCCAAACAAAAGCTTGTATGACCGACCATAAATAAGTGTTATTTGCCTTGTGCCTTGATAGAAAAAAATATTAGTCATTTGCACAGTTAATTTGCCTGAATTATTACCCTCTGCTACATGGAAGCCTCCACTCAACTCTCTTTTTAAACTGAATACTCATGCTGCCTTCATTAACGAAATTGGGTGCTTTTATAATTAAGGGATTCAAGTGGCCAGATTATATATATGTTCAGCTCACAGACTAGTTCAAAATGTCTCTAGTGTTCTTTATGCAGAGGTCTTATATCTAATTTATAAACATAATAATCAATTATAAATTGAGGCGGGTTAAACTAAAACATGTGATTATATCTAATTTCTTAGGAGTAATTATTTCTGGACTTGCATATGTAAAAAGAAAAAAATAAGGACATTCTTGAAGGAACAAATAAAAATTTGGACCTAAGTAATACATAAAAAAGAATTTGAATTATTTGTAGTTTCCCCTACCCAAATAGGATTAATTAGGACCCTAACGGTAAAATAATTTATGCCAATTTCTATATAAATCATGTATAAATCCACCCAACCCACTTTCTAAACCATTGCCTTCGTATTTTTAACGCAATAAGTTTCTTTTCTTTAGAGTGTTTCTCTTCTCCCACAAGATCAGAAAAATCTTTTTTAATTTTTTTTCCCTTCATTGCTCTGCTTCAAGAAGAAGAATTAATGGATTCCCCAAAGCCGTTTGTTGCTTTGGGTTTGTTTTTTCCAGCCAACACTACGTTGCAACAGGAAGTAAGTGGAGAGTTTGGGGAGAGGATGAAAAGCAAAAACCCTAAATCTTTGGAACCAAGAAAGATTTCGTGTGGGTTAGGGTTTGGGTTGTCTGAAAAAAGGTTTTTTGAAGAAGGTGAATGTAGCACTAGCAGTGGTCAACATGAACGGGAGATCAAGAATTATCAGCCCCAAATTGTGAAACCCAAAGTTGGAGAGATTCTTGATCTTTCGTTGAAACTAAGTCTGGGTTTCGACGATTCTTGTTCCAAGAAAAGACCAGCGCCAGAAAAAAGGGTTTTTTCGTCCTGTAAAAACAAGAAAAGCAAAGTTTCAAGATCAGAAGACAAAACCCTGACTGAACTGAGACTGGGCAGCCGACATTACGATGATCCATGGTGCATAAAAAAGAAGCTTTGTGAGAGCGATCTTGGCGGCATGTCTAGACTCTTGTTGTCTTCAAGAGATGTGGAAACTCATGTGTTGCCGTTGTTGAATGGTGATAAGCGTGCACAAATTCAGACAAAGGATGGGTTACCTGTTGTTGTTTGGGATTGTGATGAGAGGACAGGGCATGAGATGGAGTTGAGGCAGTGGAACAAGGGAAAGGCCAACGTCCTTGTCAAGAATTGGGTCAAAGAGTTCGTCAAGAGAAGGCAACTCAAGTTGGGTGACGAAATTGGTCTTTACTGGGATCAAATCGAATCAAGATTCAGCTTTTCTGTGCTCAATCGAGCCAACAGGGCATAATTAAGTTGATTCTTTTTTATCAAGTTTCTTTCTTTTCTTAGTTTTTTTTAGGCAATTCTTATGCAACTTAATTAGTTGATTCATTCTTAATCAACTTTTAGTTATTCATTTGCTTTTAGTTAAACTAGAGTTTTTGACATCCTTGTAACGTGTTATTGGCCAATTAATTCAGTTTTGGATTCTGTTCTTGAATTTTAACCAAGTTATAATCGCTCTCCAAGTTTCCAATACTTCCAACCAA